>VWYH01009117.1:444455-488237 GCA_013399365.1 Pampusana beccarii
TTTAAAGAAAAAAAAAAACCCACAAAAACAAACAAACCAAAAAATTTGACCAAATCTTCTTGTGGGTGGTATAAAGTCAAGCACAAACCTTCTTCCATGAGTTTCAGTGTGTTTTTATATTCTTCAGTTACTGTATTAGGACCTTACAGTTATCCAAATTAGGATAAAATTAAACAGCCCCTTATCTGTTTTCTTCTTCTCTGGCACCTGGACAAACAGCAAAATTCGGGGAGTACTTACTGGTGTCCATACCAGGAATTCACGGTAGTGACAGATTTTTCAGAAATTATATTTATTTCTTATGTACTTTGAGTAGTTGGCATTTCGTGACAGCATGTTACATTACTGACCTCTTTTGGCACAACACTGCAATTCCTCAATTATTTTTAATCTCTTTCTAAGGCCATTAGTTCAACTAGCGTGTTCTCTACTGCCAGTGGAAGTGACCGGCGATAATCTTAAAATAGTGTAGCCTGACTATGCCTGCTGTCTGTTTTACCATCTATTCCTTTTGTAGGCCTCTAAAAATTGGGGCAGGTAAGCGTCACAAGCCCTGGCCGTCAGTTGGCATGGGAACAGTCCAGTTGCTCGTCAAGACTATGATGAGTGAAACTAGCTGTGCCTTGAAGAATGACAGCTGGTCTGCTAGCGATTCATTTTGTAGCTGTACCTTCCAAAATTAGGTAGTGTGTGTGAGGCAGATGAGTATTTTTTGTTCCATTAGGTAGGTGCTTAAATTTCTTCTAACTTAATCAAAAGCAAGGCATAAAAAGTGAGACATAAAACGTTTTACCAGTCTCCAGGAAAAAGAATGCAGTTAATATTTTTATGTCCTTCAGGTTTGTCACTTTTAAGTATTCATTATCTATGAGATTAGGCTTGGTTTGACCCAACTTCATTAATTTATTTTACAGAATATACTTTGACACCTCAGTGACAGATGATTTCTTGTATTCTGGGGGGATGTGTTTTGCTTTATTGGGGGGTTTTGTTTTGCTTTGGGTTGTTGTTGTTGGTTGCGTTTTGGTTTGTTTTTTTTAATGGCAACTGCTTTCTTGGATTAGGGGTGTGCGTTTTGTTTCTTTTTGTTAAGTTGCAATTTTTACAAGACTGGCAAATCTGGGAGGCTTTGGACCAACACCAAATTGCATCATCAGAAAGCCTCAGGAATGATGTCCTGATTAGCACCTCTCGAGAGGAGGCGACTGGCTAAAATTCACTCTGGTGTACCTCAATTGACTTGGTGCTATCCAAATGAAAAAGAAAGGCACCACAGGTCGATCATATGGCAATCTGGCATCAGGAGACTAAAAATAACAAGGAGGAAGAATAATCTCTGAGTAATTTACTTCAGAACAGAAAGATTTCAGTATCTCTTCTGAGATATCTACTGCACTTCTGAAGTAGCTAGTTCGTTTGTCAATTTTATTTTCGTTTGGTTTTTTTTCTTTGTCAGGGTAAGATTTCCTAGTAGGAAGGGACTGGGTCAAATCAGACTGTTCCGCTCACCTGTGCTCCGGCTTTTCTAGTGGGATAGTCTTTTTGGTCTAAGCTGACCCCTAGGTAAAGGGTGGCAAAACTTGAAGAGGAGAAAGTGTGGGAATGTCTCGGCAGGAGAATTTGTCCAAGGAAAAGGCTTGCTTTGGCTGCTCTACTTCTGTGGGACATCTCTGAAAGGGAAGAATCAAAAATCTTCCATGTGGCTGTTGTACCTGAAGCACTGACAAGGATATTGCACACACATGCCCCTCCCCAGTTTATGCACACATCACACACGTTCGTTCCTGATGGCACATTACAGCAAGCAAAACGCTGTGAAAATGAGCTGTGCCCATAAAATGAAACTTGTAAATCCATCTCCTCCAGGAACTCAAAGCGTGATGGTGTAGTGTTGATCACTTTGTCCTGTGAAAAGATGTCTCTTGTTCTTCATAGTGCTCTGGAAGCCAGAGGTTAAAGGCTGAATTCTTCTTATGCTTTTTCTCAGGGTGAAACTTGCCCAAGAGATCAACCAGATCCAGTCAGAAGTCCTTGCAAAAAAATATTATCTCAACTTGGGAATGTGTGAGAAAAGCTAGGAGATAAATGATTGATAGGAGAAACATGAGGGAGAAAGATTCTTTTTAGCATCTATTTCATTTTGCAATATAAGCAAAGCGCCTACTTGTTCATTTAAGTGTCTTTTTTTAATGTAGTACCAAGTAATGGGGGGAAAATTGTTCATTCTCACTGAATGTGTTATCCCACTATTGCAGTTTAACCCCAGCCCACAACTGGGACCATGGCAGCTGCTCGCTGGCCCCCCACCCCACAAGTTGGATGGGGGAGAAGATCAAAGAGGAAGGGAGAAACTCATGGGTTGAGATAAGAACTGTTTAATAAGACAAAATATTTACAATAATGTACTAAAAAAGATAATATTATATAATATATGTAACAATGAAATAATGCTTTGGTGCAATTGCTCGTGAACTCTGGTGGTGCTGAGCAGCCAGTACCAGAAAGGTGCTTCACTTTCACCCAGAAAAACATACTGTAAGCTTAAAAGAGTGCTGTCTAGGCAGATGGGTAGATAATATATTGAGCAGGTGTTTGTCAACAAATTTTATTAGCAGTCATAGGTTGCCCTATGCTGTAGTTTGCTTTTGTTGTACTTTTATAAACCTTAGGGCAAGGTATTGTGTGGGACAAATACTGCTTTATGTCCTTGCTGATGGCTGCTGTTTGATTAGCTTATGGTGTTTATTCAATCTTGGCTTGAAGGACAAGTCCTGGTCAGGTGATGTCAAACACGTGGTCAGAGTTTCCTTGGGGAAGAAAGAGGAAGAAAATAACAGGTTCTTTGTTGTTTCTCTACTTCCAACAGATAGAGAAAAAGGGGATTAAAACACATGTGAAAGCCTTGAGCAGGTTCTCTATTGACCTTCCTCAACAGAGGTTAAAAAATGTCCATTAACTATCGAGCATTTGTGCTATGTATTTTATTTCCTTTGAAAGAAAGATTTTTATCTTGTAGCTTCAGAAGAGACCAGAGATTTGTTTTCAATGTACTTGTCCCAGCATGCTGGCTGCCAGTTAGTTTTTAGATATGTGTAGTTGTTAAGCAGAGAAAACAAAAGAGTATGTGAACTCATAGACTACTTCATGTTGACTGTGAAGTGTAAAAGGCAATGGGGAAAAGATTCAGAAGCAAGTTGTGTGTAAAAAAAAAAAAAAAAAGTATTAAAGTCAGACAGAAATGGACGTGTAATAGACACCAAAGTAAATATGCTTTAAAAACAAAAGGAAAATATATTGCTTTGGGGTATTGCTGTGGTCTACTTACCTTAATATATGCTTGAGGAGAAGGTCAAAGCTGTGATAAGATTGGACTCCAGATTTCCCCAGTCTGAAGCTGAGCACACGAGAGATTCCCACTGTACCCCCTTGGGTGCCTGGCTGCCCCTGCAGCGTGCCAGCAGTGCTGAGCAGCATGGAACTTGTCTGCAACGAGTGAAATGAAGAAATAAACTTAACAGCAGAGTCAATTATACTGTTAAGTGGCATTCTTTATTTTATCAGCGCTGGGGAACACTGGGGATCATCCTCCATAAGTGCTCCAAAGACTGGATGCTCTTGCATTGCTTATATTCACGTAATTATTACATATGCATTATGATTTTTGAAAATCTTGATGTATAATGCATCTATACTAAGAAATAATTGATGANGGATGGGTACACCTTTTGTAACTTAATCACAGCATACATGAATTTGGCAGCTTCTCTTCAGGAGCATCACTGAAAATGCAGATGGACGACTCTTGTCAGCAAGCGTGATAATATCAGAACTGAAATTTAGGGAAGACAGCACGTACCTGTATTAGCTGTTAAAAAGCTTCACGTTGACAGCACCGTAGCCGTTCAGCAACTCACTGAGTTAACAATCTGGGCAAACTCCCAGTTTGCAGTTTAATGGGGCTTTGACCTTTAACTTTGGTGTTCCTTATTTTTTTCCCATTATTTATCCAACGTCTATTCTGACAACGCTTAAATAACCAGCTGTTAAATCATAAATACAGACTGTCATTTCAATAAGTCTTGTTACTTAGAACTTTGCCTAGAGCCTTGAAGTGATTATCCACCAGAATAACAACAGAATATTCTATTTTGTTAAAACTTTCAAATTTAAAAGAAAAACAACAAAATCTGAGTTTTAGATTTTACTGGTCATAGAGCTATGAGGGTAACTCCTCTGAAGGTGACTTCTAGGAAGGAGAACCAAAAATAAAATTGAAACAGCAGTCAAGGTTTCAAAGGGTAACTTCATGTTTGAGGTGCCTTGATTTTGATCCCAGATCAAGAGTCTAAGGACATCTGTACTGTAATGAAAATCCCCTAGGAATGTTGAACTGTCTGCATCTCCATGTTTAAGTAAATATGGAAATTCACCAAATCATGTCTGTGCATATAATGGGCGAAGAGGGTTTAGAATAACCTGGAGAGGTGAATGTTTGCATAGCAGTAGGAAGATGTGATCCATATCAGAATAAAAAGCAAAACTAAGAATTTCATGCATGAAATTGTATGGATGTGATGAGACTGAAATAGAACCCACATTAAACAAAAAAAAAATCTGGTTTACTTATAACTCAGCAGAGCTCTTTGGATGGTGAATTAGCTGGGGTAAGTCAGGCTCCTTTTTGGAGGATCTTCTGAATAGCCCATCTCCAGTGTTACTGTGTGCCTATGGGGTGTTGTCATGCCTTGTCTTCACAGGACACAGGAACACCACAGTGGACAATTATTTAGAACAGTTATTTAGGGACAGTCAGCCCTTCTGGAGGGACACAGGAATCTGGTGGTACCATATATTAAGAATATGTGTTCTACAAACACATTGAGTATGGCTTTTTTTTGGTTTGTTTTGGTGTTTTTTTGTGTTGTGATTTTGTTGTGGTTTTTTTTTTTTTTTTTTTACATCTTGCCTATTTAGAGGTTTTGTGTAAAAGAACACTCAAATAGGGTGAGGGAAATAGAGAAACATTATGTTTCTGTGTGGATTATACTATCTCACTTTGTCGTTGTTTGTTTTTTTCTTGGCAAGAGATCTTCAGAAGAAATATGGCCATGTATATAGGTGAGGAACTAACAATAACGAACGTGCCTCCTGGGTAGAAAATGCAGACCACCTTTGACAGCCCTCCAAGATTTATGCTACCAGCCAAATTAGTAGGGTTCCAATTAAAGCGAAAACCTCAGTTGCCTAGCACATGCCACAGTTGTGAGATAAGCCCTCAGAATTGCTCAGAGAAGTCCCTCATGGCTGCTGCTGCTACTCCTGAGCAAGCCAGGGTGTTGTGGACAGCTGGGGAAGAGGTGACTCCTGCACCCCATCCCATCCCATCCCACTGCCCCTGTGTTCCCTTTTCCGATGGACCTTCTCTCTGAGGGTCAACAAAAGAAGTTCTCTGGGAGGTTGTGTTTTCTGTTGTGTTGTTCTGGTTTGGTTTTTTTCTTTCCTGGTGGAGAGAGGGTTCCCCATACTTAATGCAGTTTAACGTTTGAAGACAGAGATGCTGTTCTGAGTAGCCAGCAGACATGAAGAAGGTGCTGCCTTTGAACACCTGTGTTGATGCAGAAATACCTCTTCCTTACGCCTTACGATGTGACTTTAACACTTACTGACGGTGGGAACCATAGCCTGACAAACACACCTTCCTACAAATATTTAGCTGAATACTTACATGTGCTTTGTTTGAACTTAAGTCCTGTTTGTGTTTCCTTTCAACAAGCACCCAAGCGAGCAGTATTTCTTGCAGGAATATACTTGGGAACTTTTCATTTTTAAGCAGTGATTGTAAAGAGTTCACAGAAAGCAAGACTTTGTTTCAGTAATGCAACATTTACAGAGTGAAAAAAAAAAAAAAAAGGTTGGTTAATCATCTGAATAGGAAAATCAGCATTCACTTATGTGCATTTTAAAAATACCTTACATTTTAAGTATGGTTCCTGAATTATCTGCTAGATAATTAGGGGTTTTTTTAAACAAAAAAACCCCACATGTATAATAACATGTTAAAAAAAAAAAATCTAAGAAGAAATTCACAAGAGGATATTGTTGTTCTTGTTTCATATACTTATTTTAAATTAACCACATAGTTCCAAAACCCGCTATTTAATAGACAGATGTCTTGAAACACCAGTGCCATTTGCTCCGTGGGAGCAAAGCTACTTTCTACTGAATCTAAAGAGCTGTTCTTAGCTGTTAGTAGCGGGTTTATATAGTTTTAATATGATTCATAGACATCAGCACAACAAGAGCCACAAGAGGGCAACACTTGCACAGTCTGTACGGGGGTTTGGATGGCTTTCCTCAGTCTCCATTCCAAAATCTGTGGGGCAGTGCAGCTTTTTTGGGAAGAGATTCATCTCTTTCTCCATTAACAGTGCACCTGAAATGAGTCTCTTTCACAGGCTGCCTACCTGCACTTCAGAACCACCTGCAGTCCCAGTAGCAACCAGTGAACCTACCGCCAGAAATGTCTAATTAGAGAAATATTCAATTATGTTTTAATTCAAGTGGGGCTTTTTAGTGAAGAGTCCAAATGAACAGTGTATTCTGTTCACACTCCCAGCATGGGAGCAGTCTTGGCACGAAAGTGAATACATAATTAAAGGTGGCTTTGCAGTCCAGATTGCTCCAGATTTCAGCTAATTTTCTGCTTTAAACACTACTTTAAACTTCTGACTTATTTTTTTTCTGAAAAGTTATTTGAATTCCAAGTCGGTGAATTTGCTGAAAGGATGCCCTCTCTTCAAAGAATTTAGAAGTTCGTCTTATACTTTATCTGCATGTCACATTTGGTTGAATTATTTTGAACAAAAACTGTCAGAAAATTGCTTTAGATCTCAAAAGAATTCTTGAGTTCCCATTCTTATTACAGGTTTTCATATTTTTTGCCTTTTTCTATAAATCTGTAGGTGAGGAACCTGGCTCCATTTCTCCAGAAATAATCTAACAAAATTTTTTCTTAATGAAAACAGGTTGGTTGGGGTTTTTTTCCCCTCTGATTTCCTACAGATATCTCTCTTGATGGTTCCATTATGCTCTTTTTGAAATCAACAGTTTCCAGATTTTCAGCAAAACCAGTATTTATCTGAAGTGTTTAATCTGAGAAATGTCAAACAGCCTACAGAGTTGAGTATCCCAGGGCAAGTAAAAGGTAGTTCCCTTCTTCTCTTCCTCCTCCCTGCTCCCACTGATGAACAGTGAGATGCCCACTGCATCTGGGACAACACAGGTGCTGTGCCACCCCACACTGATGGTGCCACAAGTGCTCTGACACATGCCCCATAGGGACAATCCCCTGGAGAAATCCCTCAGTGCTGGCAATGGTGTGGCTCTTGACCAGATCCTCTTGGATCAAGAGCAATACTTCTTATTAAAGAGGATGTAGAATATGTATCTGTCTCTAAGTAATGAAAAAGGCTGATATTTTCTTTTTTAATTCTTAATCCTGGCAGTTGAGGCTCATTATCTCTAGAGTAGATTGCAAAAAAACCCCACAAGAACAAACAAACAGAAAATAAAACAAACAAAACAACAAAAAAAAAATCCCACCAAAAACAGACAAAGAAAAGAAACGCCACCAGTGATGGCTTTTCTGTTCTTGGAAAGAACTTGGAACTCAGGCAAAAAGTCACTTTTTAAATCAGAATTGGTATCACCGTTGTAAACATGACAGGGGGTGGTGGTACAAATTTTGAGCTGTGTGAAATGGTACCAATTTAAATTTTCTAGTAGTTGAATGATTTACATGCAGCAAAACAAGTAATTGCAAACTGCAAGAAGTAAAATGGAAAAAAAAAAAAAAAAAACTGTGGGAAACAAAGACTCTTTGTGCAATCTACAAGAGCCAAAATAGTTTGTTTAAACCAGTTGGGCAGGTTAAATGTAGAGATGCCCTTTATTTCAACAAGAATTCCCCGGGAATTGTCAATTGCTCTTAAACCTAGACAGTGATTTGTGCAATCTACAAGAGCCAAAATAGTTTGTTTAAACCAGTTGGGCAGGTTAAATGTAGAGATGCCCTTTATTTCAACAAGAATTCCCCGGGAATTGTCAATTGCTCTTAAACCTAGACAGTGAGTCATTGTCCACTGAACAAACAAAGTAAAATAGCAGTTGTGACCATCATGATAAAAACACCTTTGAGAAAAAGCCCAGAGCCTTGAGGACTGAGATCTAGGTGGCACTGATCCACCTCCAGCCTTAGCTTGCAATCACTCCCAGCTTTTTCCGAAAGTGTGGAGTAGTTCTCACTCACTAAGCACCATATTTTTGTACGTACCTGCCCAGCACCGAATCAGGTATGCCTGGGGAAAAAAAAAATGCCTGGAGAGAATATTTATTTGAAGTAGAAGTGAAGGTTTCACAATTATTCCAGCTGTATGCTCGCTAAATGTCTCCTGATGTTTACACAGTAAAAACAATTTGTATTGTACGTTAGTACAAGGGTGCTGAATGGAAAAAAAAAATAATCTCCAAATGATATTCCCATCTCAAAAGTGGTCTACTCTTATCTGAACCTACCTGGTTCCTATTAGTTGATTAGTATTTAAATCTTGTGATAAATGTGTGATGGAAAGAATGAGTTGTGCATTAGCCACCTTGATATAGCTCCTGTTAGGTATTCTAACTCGGAGTGAATACAAAGGCAGAGTACAATGACAAATCATTAAACTTCTGCCACTTCTCAGGTAGAGAACACTTCTTGGTAAAAGGATGGACTGTTCTTACTCAGCCGGTGTCTTTTTAAGAACACTCTAATAGATTAGCAGAGAGGTTATTTCTAGTCCAAACTACACTATATCTTTGTAATCCATACTGATGGATCAAGGAGAAATGAAAGAACATCTGTTAAACAGCTGTTTTATTGGAAAAATAGGATTGTGTACATTTAACTCTCCGTAAACTTTTTTAAAAATACCTCTGCTTGTTGCTTCAATATAGAGAGACAAATGAGAACTTTCTGGATGAATCAGACACTTCATCACAGCACATGAATTCGTCCCTACCTTGAGATGAAATCATCTTCTAGTACACAGAGCTCCTGCCAGCATATGAGTGCATCTATGCAAAATGAATGCTGCAGTTGTCTAATGGGTGGACTCTGCACATAAACTCTAAACAAATCTTCCCATAAACAGCCTGCTTCTAGGCAGTACCTATTCTCAAAAGGTCATCTTATTTTAGCAAAGCTATAACCTTCCTTAGCAAATCTGATAGCCTTCTATATTAGTATGACAGGCTGGTTAGATGAGGGGAGAGCCAGTGGATGTTGGCCACCTTGACCTCAGCAAGTCTTTTGACACTGTTTCCCATAACATCCCCGTAGATAAGCTCGGGAAGTGTGGGTTGGATGGGTGGGCAGTGAGATGGATTGAGAACTGGCTGGATGGCAGAGCACAGAGGGTTGTGATCAATGGTGCAGAGTTGGGTTGGAGGCCTGTAGCTAGTGGTGTTCCCCAGGGGTCAGTACCAGGTCCCGTCTTGTTCAAGCTGTTCATCAGTGACCTGGATGAAGAGACTGAGTGCACCCTCAGCAAGTTTGGTGATGGTACCAAACTGGGAGGAGTGGCTGACACACCAGAGGCTGTGCTGCCGTTCAGTGAGATCTGAATGGGCTGGAGGACTGGGCAGAGAAAAACCTACTGAAATTCAACAAAGGCAAGTGTAGGGTCCTGCCCCTGGGGAGGAATAACCCCAGGCACCAGTACAGCTTGGGGGTTGACCTGCTAGAAAGCAACACTGCAGAGAAGGACCTGTTCTGGTGGACAACAGGTTGACCATGAGCCAGCAAAGTGCCCTTGTGGCCAAGAAGGCCAGCAGTATCCTGGGGTGCATTAAAATGAGTGTGCCCAGCAGGTCGAGGGAGGTCACCCTCCCCCTCTACTCTGCCCTGGTGAGGCCACATCTGGAGTCTGTGTCCAGTTCTGGGCTCACCGGTTAAGACAAGGAATTACTGGAGGGAGTCCAGCAGTGGGCTACAAAGATGATTAGGAGACTGGAGCGTCTTACGGTGAAAAACTGGGAGAGCTGGGTCTGTTCAGCCTGGAGAAGAGAAGGCTGAGAGGAGATCTGATCAATGTTTATAAATACCTCAAGGATGTGCATCAAGAGGATGGGACCAGACTCCTTTCAGTGGTGCCCAACAATAGGATGAGGGGCAATGGGCACAGACTGAAGCACAGGAGGTTCCATCTTAAACATGAGGAGAAACTTCTTCACTTTGAGGGTGCCAGAGCACTGAACAGGCTGCCCAGAGAGGCTGTGGAGTCTCCTTCTCTGGAGACATTCAAAACCCTCCTGGACACATCCCTGTGTGATCTGCTCTGGGTGAACCTGCTTTAGCAGGTGGGTTGGAATAGATGATCTCCAGAGGTCCCGTCCAAGCCTGTGATTTTGTGATAAGCAAGGTTTAGGGTGAAAATCGTAACAATGCAAAAGACTGAACTGTCTCCTTTTCTCAGAAAAATAAATTCCAGTGTGCATGAAAGACCAAAGAATAAAACATTTCCTAATGTTGGCCAAAATTTCTTGCCAGTTACTGGTGGTAAGAAGTTTGTTTCAAAAAGGAAAAACCTTGGTAAAATAAGGGAAAAGTACTGTTTAAGCACTCCTCAGTTGTTTCAAGAAGCGTGACTGTTGCCTTTTCATTCTTGGTTTATCAGTTACCTTGAGACAAAGAGCTCAGAAACCCTCTATTTATTTTTAGTTTAACTTTCATGACAAATTCAACCCTAAGGAGACAGTAGATCAGAACTCCTAGCACCTACTACAGTGAGATTTTTCTCGAAGTATGTGTTGGGTTAATAGAACACTAATGTAATAAATTCTGCCAATGAATAACAGAATAGTTTGCCATGAAAACTGAACATTAAAAGCTGTCTTCAAGCTCCCGGCATGACAGACTTCCGATGAAATAAACTCCTCCCCTATGCTACCCAAATTGTATAGTGCCATTAAATATTTATCTCTTCTTGTGACTAGGTATTAAATTATAAAGAGAAAGCTGCAAGATATTATATAAAGACTGAAGCTACTGTTTCAGTGCCTCATTCAGGCACTGCTCGCCAGCTGATTTACTTATGCCCTGTGCCAAATTACGTAAGAGCGTATTGCAGAGACAAGAATGTTTTTTCTCTGCACTTGTGAGTAGTTACAAATGCACCCAAAAACATTTCTTGAGACCCAGAGATGTTTTAGTCTCTCTTAGACATTTCTTGTTTGCAGCTGAGGTGAAGAGCTTTTATAAGTATGAAATAGCAATGGTGAAGTGTTTGAGAGGATGTACCTTTTTTTTTTTTCATTTGGTGAATGCAGAAGAAACTTAATGCCAAGTGCTTTTAGCATTTTTACTCCTTGCTTGTAAAGTAGTTAATAGTATTTCATGATAACGAGCTTTGTAAAAGCCATCACCTTCANCAAACAAGCACAAAACCCCAAACAAACTAAAAAAACCCCTGAACATCTTGTCCTGTTAGCTTGAGAACCTGAGTCCTCTGCTGGCAGTGTAACTCACCATAATAATTAAAGCAATACAGCAAACCCTTATTTGTTTTCAGCCACTAATGTTGAGAGAAGACCACAGGACACTCAGTCAGATTTTTCCAGGCACAAGTCTTTAGGATCAATACTTGTCAAGCTTACAAACCTCCGAGTGGTTTAGAAACTAGACTAAATTAAACCCTAATTTAAGACCAGTTGCATTAATTGAGAGCTGCTGGTTCAGAAAATCCAAATAGGGGGCTGTTTTTCAGAGGTAGTTAAATATGGATGTTGTAGGTAGTCATAGAATGTCCTGAGTTGAAAGGGACCCACAAGGATCATTGAGTCCAGCTCCTGTCCCTGCACAGGACAACCCCACAGTTCACCCCATGTGTCTGAGGGCCTTGTCCAGTCTCTTCTTGAACACTGTCAGGCTTGGGGCTGTGACACCTCCCTGGGGAGCCTGTTGCAGTCAAAACTGATTCTGTGCAAACCATGTCTGGCCACTGCATAAGAGATGTTTAGGTAAAATTGCAGGATTGATTATGAGAAAGGCAGAGCAGGTAGCATGTTTGGGCTTTCTTCTTTCCATTTCCATCTCGCAAAAAGGTCATATACTGCTTCTCTTGTTCTACTTCAGTTGCAGGAAATAAGATATGTTACCTCTGATATCAAACTCTTAAAATGGTAACGTTTTCCATTTTTCTGCAGTTTCTTTTGGAGAAATACACTAATTGCCTCCTTCAGCGTTGTGTGCTAGGGATGCTCTGTTGGCAAGTGTGACCTTCTGGATCGTTTTACAAGGTGCAAAGAGCTTCCTTCAGGGCTAGAACATGTCTTTTTCACCCACTGGAGCCAGTAAGACCTGAGATGATAATGTATCAAATAGGGACGTTCTTTGTCTCATGAAGAAACTCATTACACACATGTGTAGTGTATCTTCCACATATCTCATGCATCAGTGACTAAATAGCTGAATATCTGGGGATTTGGGATGTTTAACTATTTCATACCAACTAAATGCAGTGTTGGTCATAAACCAGAAAGAGCTAAGAATTAATGTTGCTTGATCCTGTTTTTACTGGCATTTTTTGTGGTCTGGGGTGATTAACCTGTTTTTGTTGGCTTACTTTCCTCTTCTGTAAAGTCGGCATAATTCTCAATACCTGTACTATTTCCTAAGCATGTTCTAAAACTTGTGTAAACTGCTAATTGAGATGATTTGTAAAGCATATGAATATTTACTGGTGGGAGGTGTTATATTCACTCTAAACATACTAAATTTTGAAGACTGTATGTGGTTGTTAAGATAGCAAGCCAGTGAGTTGAAGATTAAAAAAAATCAGCACAGAGGTCCCATTGGCATGCATTTGTCTAAAAATCAGTGGGAAGGAATAGAACAACTACAGAAAGCACTTAAATAAAAACCAATTTTCTCATTCCCTACTGTTTCACTAGATATCGAGATCTACTTAAAGCTTCTGTAAAGCTAACATTTCAGCAAAAATTGTAGTGTTTCTAGAGCTTGAAGGAACAAATAAGTTATCATAAGATGAGATGGATCTTTATCTCTAAAACTTTGCATTTTTTATGTATGTGAAAAGAAGTTCCCTTCTGCTGCTTTACCAGGAAATAATTGTTTGCATTTCTGGCAGTTTTAAATTGCTTCTGTTTGTGACCCCAGTCATAATCCAAAACTTTATCTGAGTGCCATCGTTCCAATACAGACCTTGTTAACTTATTTTTCCCTGTGCCTTCGAAAGTATTTTGCCTTTTTGCTCCTTTTTTTTCTCACCACTTAAAAGGCATTAGTTTGTTTGAAAGAGTCGCTCTTCCAGCTGAACAGATGCAAGTGTCGCATGAAAGCTCCAAGGAATGTTCCATGGCAGCATCTGGTGCTTCGCTTTAAAGTTTATTTTTAACATGAAATAGTTGCGAGCTTCATTTGTAGCTGAAATTCCGTCTTCTCAAAGCAGTGCAATTAGGTCTGACCCTTCAACAGGAGGGGGAAAAAAAATAACGACATGCATTTTTAAGGTAGAGCTCTTACAGGCAAGCTGGTGACTTTGTTTTGTTATTCATCACATGTTTGTGCAGCGGTGCATATCTATGTATCTTATATGCTAACACTTTCTTTGAAGTCAGGCAGTGTCATGAGGGCTGCATCTTCAGAACCCAAAATTATCAAAAGCTTTGGAAAACAGTGGGGGGTTTTTTTGTTTGCTTGTTTTCTTTTTGGAAGGTGTTTCTTATTCTACTTTACAGTCTCCTTGTTAAAGGAAATTAGGTGCATTTAATGGGAAATTATCTCCGTTTTAATTTTACCGTGTCATCACAGTCCATTGGAATTCTTGCTACTGTTGCTGTGCACAAAACTGTGATGTCACAGAATCACAGAATGGTTTGGATTGGAAGGGACCTCTGGAGATCATCCAGTCCAACCCACCTGCTAAAGCAGGTTCACCCAGAGCAGATCGCACAGGAATGTGTCCAGGAGGGTTTTGAATGTCTCCAGAGAAGGAGACTCCACAGCCTCTCTGGGCAGCCTGTTCAGTGCTCTGGCACCCTCACTGAGAAGAAGTTTCTCCTCATGTTTAAGATGGAACTTCCTGTGCTTCAGTCTGTGCCCATTGCCCCTCATCCTATTGTTGGGCACCACTGGAAGGAGTCTGGTCCCATCCTCTTGACACCCACCCTTGAGATATTGATAGACATTGATGAGATCTCCTCTCAGCCTTCTCTTCTCCAGGCTGAACAGACCCAGCTCTCTCAGTCTTTCCTCATAAGAAAGGTGCTCTAGGCCCATAATCACCTTTGTAAACTGCCACTGGACTCCTTCCAGTAATTTCTTGTCCTTCTTAAACTGGGGAGCCCAGAACTGAACGCAATACTCCAGATGTGGCCTCACCAGGGCAGAGCAGAGGGGGAGGGTGACCTCCCTTGACCTGCTCTCCTTCATGCACCCCAGGATACCACAAGGGTAGGTATGATGACATAAGATGAGAACTGAGTTCCTGGGAGGCTGGGGGAGGCAATAAAAATGGCTTTGTGGTAGTTTATAGCCCCTTGGGAGTCAGTGCGGGCTCCAGCGTGGCTGGAGCACTGCAGGGATGAACCACCATGGCAGCTGGGGCTCCATCAGCTGTGGCTTCTCCTTCAGGGCTGCGAGAGAGAGAGAGGGAGAGGGTCCTTTTGCTGCCCGGCGCCAAGTGTCAGCTGCCATCATTCAAAGGGGAATCCCAGAGCGTGGCTTACAGGAGTTTTCCAGTCCTTTGGTGCCAGGGCTGGAAGGAGTAGGAGAGAATCTCCAGCTCGTTATTTCCACCCGTGCAAAAGGACTGACAGGAAACATATTTAAGCAGATGTCTTGTGTTTTAACGAAGTTTCGGTGAGTCATCCGCATGCCCTTAGGCATTCAACGCACCAGGCAGCTTTTTAATGGCTGTGGCATCTTGCTCACAATCTAATGTTATGCACACATTCCATGTAGTTAAATAAAACGCACATCTTCCGCTAGGGAAGGTCCATAACACTCCACTAAGCTCAGTAAATTTGCTGTGCAGCTGAGGACTGATACAACCTTAATCTGATATGGTGTTAACCAGAATCTGATTCTGGAGTGCAAGTGGCATCGCTGTAGCAATCTTTTGGGCCACAGGCACTGTTGTCTTCAAACAGCCCATGTAGACAAAAGGCTCTTTGTGAGCTGACTGGCAGCTCATGAGGTACATATGCAGCTGTGTGTTACATTCATTTTCCCCCTCTTTGTCCCGACGTGCCACTTGGGGACTGACTCAAAGTGAATTAAAAGAAGAACAAGATGGTATACAGGTTACTATTTCAGCTGTTAACACCAGCAAGCTCTTTTTCTTCTATAGCTGCAAAAATGGATGTCCTAAATCGGGTAAATCGTAGTCTTGTCACATTTGAAAATCCAGTGCAACCACTACTGAGGGTGATAGGAAAGCTCTTTTTTTTTTTCCATCTGGCCTTTTGATACTCACCTGAATCTTCTTTCTCCTCCTGTCAGTAGACGTACAGCCCTGTGTGCTGCAGTCCCCAGTTAAAGCCATCTAATTAATCAATCCTTGATGAATGGAAGCAGCAGAGGAAGAAATGTATCCAGCTAATGATTTGTCTAGTGAAAGGTCAGGGAAAATATTAGCACACAACCATGGACTGCATAGCTGATAATGAACAACCCTGCTGGCCTGGCCCTGTACTTCTGGCCTGCCACTAAGTCTGGATGTGAAGCTGTGATTTCTGTATCAGCAGGAGCAAAGTAAAGCCTCATCTTAAATATTTGCCTGGATGATTGCAAAATATTTGCTTGCACATATGCTGGGTGTTTCATACACCTGATATAACCTGGTGTCATGAATTAGCACAAAACCCTTCCTAGGAATAAACTCTAGCTAAATAAAAACATTACAGAAGCATGAAAAAAATATTTAAGTGCTAACCTGTGTGATAAATTTATAAATTTATGGCAATATGATGTCTACACTGAATCTTACACTGTTGCAGAGCTGACCTTGTATTAGTATAATTTTAGGTTTCTGTAGGCATGCTTTCCCTGTTTCACACAAACAATTCAATCACTTCTTTTTAAAAGAGGAATTAATGTTTTTTCCAGCCAGCCTCCCTGCTTATTCTGTAAAAATAGTTCTCATCAAATGTCATTTTTACTTATGATTATTATAGCAGACTGTCTAAAGACAGTGTTAAGTATGCTGTGCTGCTAAGTATGTTTATGGAGGGAGATAACTTTAGAGACTGCTTTGCAAGTGCTGCTGTTTGTTTTTTGGGTATTTTGTTTGTTTGTTTTTTCTTTATGTGCCCCCAAACAATCCGCACTACCTTTTTGACTAAGATGCATCCATTTTAATGGATTTAAACAGAAAGAGGGTAGAATTTCTTCGTTACATATAACGAAGAAGTTCTTGACCACGAGGCAGTGGGACAGGTTGCATGGAGAAGTGGGTGCCCTGTCCCTGGCAGTGTTCAAGACCAGGTTGGACGGGGCTTCGAGCAACCTGGTCTAGTGGAAGGTGCTCCCACCCATGGCAGGTGGGTTGGAACTAAGTGATCTTTAAGGTCCCTTCCAACCCAAAGCTTTCCCTGATTTTAGCAGTATAGCCCATATACTACAAATAGTTGGTTAAGCAGCCTCAAAACTGGGAGTTACTTCAGGTAGCATGAAGCGGCAGGGGTGTTTCTTCTCCACAGAAACGAGGCCTCTTAGTTTCACCCTTTGATTAATTTCAGACTAATTTTGGTTGACCTTGAGCCTTGAATAGACTCTTCTCTGAACTGTGTGGAAATACTGCACTGCCTCAGCATTGCTGAATTTCTGACATTTGTGCCCTCAGATTCTCTAGTGTCCTGCAGAGAATTCACATTGAATCCTAAATTGATGGAGAGGTGATCTTACTTGTGGTGGTATCAGGCCTGTTCTCTCTGAAATCTCGAACTGCTGCAGCCTGTTCTGAAAGGCTTTGACTTGCAAATACTCCTCCTGTATTGGAAACTGAAGTCTTGCCACATAAGATGATGGCTTGTCTTGCTATGTATGCTTTAATTTGCATTGTTATCAACGTGAGGGAGGAAAGTGCAAAATCAGTGTAAAGAAACCGGCTTTTGGAAATCTCATTTATTGCTGTTCTTGTGAAGCTGAAGAGAAATAATTTCGTACACATCTGCTTTTGCAAAGTTTGATACAACGTAACATGTGAGATTACCTGGAAGAATGCCTCATGTCACTGTGTTTTACTGACAGTAACAGGGAATGAACTTGTGTGACTTTCTCTTAAGAGCCACTTGGGCAGAAAACCCAATTCTACGAAAAAGCCCCATGATCCAGTTGAAGCCTTTCTTGCTGTAGAATTAATTTGCCATGAAAATGGGAAGAAAAATTCTCTCCTGCATGCTGCTTGTGAGTTCCTCTCCTGTTGTGAGAAGAGGGTATGTTCGTGTTGTAATTAGTAAATGGGCAGTTTAACTTACTCTGTATAGTGTAGTCCTTCGGCTTCATTCTTTGGTGTGAAACTAAAGAGAGCACCAAAATTCCCATGGACTGCATTAAGCAAATGTACTAGAAACAGTGATGTAACTGACATTTTAATTTATTTTAAACTTTTTATTTAAACTTTAGTTAAATCAGTTTAAAATAAATTTAATAATTTTAGAAGATGAACCTGAATGCACTGTATGGTGACATATCTACATTGTGGCTGACAGACAGCTTCATCATTACATCCTATACCAGAATTTTAAATACATTAGCTTTACTAGAGATTTTAATCCGAACTGTTGTTTTGGGTTTGTTTTTTTTTTTTTTCCACAGTTGGCAGCAATAAGTATCAAAGGGTTTTTTTCAGACTTTGAGGACAGCCAGGAAACTTCGGTTTTCTGGTTTTTGGCTGGAAACTGCTTTCTTTTCATACTGATGACTAACAGGACTCAGTGGTTTAAATATTTTCCTGAAGGAAAAAAATGTTCAAGACATAAATTGCATTTACTCTGAATAGAAACCTGCTCAGTGAGGTCCTTGAGGACACCATGGTTATTCATCAAGTAGGATGATACTTTGAAGGTGTAACCCCATCCTTTTTCATATCAAATATGAGTAAAGAGATATTGACATCTGGCCCACTAACATCCTTAATCATTGAGATCCTGCACAATGTGAGTAGGGCTGATGGGAACAGTGTCTTTGTTTTGAAAACAATCAATCAATCTACTGGACTAATTTAGCAACTATAGATATATATGAAGCCTGAAATATCAACAGAAGGGATAAGAATGAGGAGAAACTTCCTAGGACATCTGCAAACTCCTTGTCACTTGACAGTAATAATACATGAAGTCTGGACAAATAATGTAATATGTAAGCGTCTCTAACATCTTAGGGAATTCTACAAAGGAAACTTATAATAATGGAATTGTAAATGTTAATAGGAAGAGTAGTGTGCTTTAAGAATGTGAAGGAAGCAAAGGAAAGATTGTGAAGTTTCAGGAAAATCTGGATATCATAGAGCTATTAATAAATTCCACCCTGGGTTTGAGTTCAAATGTTCTTATTCACACAATGCCTAGTGGGAAATAACAAGCAAGATGCACCACGCTGACTTCATCTATTCCAGAAATGACATTAACTGTGGAATCTGGTAACTATATTACAGAGAAAAGCAATGTTATCCACAACATTTATCCTTGAGCTGTTCGGAAATCAGTTGTTGCTGCTGGAAAACGTTACCTGGGCATGAAATTTTGTGGAAAGGTTGTGCTTCTTATAAACTAAAATGAAAGGAATCTTGACTATAGAATGAATTACATGAACAAAACCTGCCATGAAAGAATACACAAAAAATGTCAAAAAGAATGTTTTAAAAAAAAATCCTCCAGTGATTTGGGAGTGAATAAGTACACTTGATTTAGGCAGAATGGGGCTTACAATAAATGTTTTCTACATCACCACTGCAGTTCTAAGAAAAGGGCTGGTTAACAGTGCGTGGTGCAACATGTTCCACTGTGCACTTTTCCCTCCAAAGTTGAAAAAGCTTAAGTTTCTAACAGATGTAGAATGTAAACACCTTTGACATATGAGTTTGAATATGGTAGAAGTATCTAATCTCTAACTCTATGTTGAGGACCAAATAATTGTTTGCCGTACTCTTGCAAATGTCCACACAATCTTCAGTCATGTGGACTTGTTGTGGTTTAACTTGAGCTAGCAATACAACCACGATAGTTGCTCACCCACTCCTCTTGCCACCCCCACCCCTCCCCCAAATAAGGGAGAGAATCAAAAGGGAAGGGAGAAACTTAGATTGAGATAAATACAGTTTAATAAAATAACAAAATACTAATACACTACTAGTAAATATTTTAGTGAAATATAAATAGAATATAAAATAAAAAATACTCAAAGCCATTCCTAACAAACTCTGTCCACACCAAGCAGCCAGTCCCAGGCAGCAGGACCTCATCCCCAACAGCCGATCCCAGAGAGAGAAGAGAGAAAAAGGCAGAAAGGCCCAGAGGCCTCTGCAGAACAGCAGGATGACAAAAAACTGAACTAAATGTCCCAGACAGAACTCCCCCGACAAAGAGAGCGAAGAAAACAAAGAAGCGAGAGAGAGACCGGAAGATCCTGACTCTCCTTAAATGCAAAGCATGATGCTAATGGGATGGAATACTCTTATTGATCAGTCTGGATGTCAGTCAAGCTCTGCACCATCCATGTCCCCCCTCCCACCGGTGGGCAGAGGGCTCAGAATGTCCTTGGCTCTCAGACCAGAGCGATTAAAAACATTAACTCTGTCCCAGGGTGTTATCTTCTTGTTCTCAAACTAAGTCCAAATAATGACCCTGCTAGCTACAGAAAAGAAAGGTTTCTAACTGCGTGAAGAAAATGAACTCATTTTCAGTCAAGCCAGCACGGCGCTGAAATCAAGTCCATTGTGATTCTGAGCAGGAGAGGCTAGAGCAACAATTCTGTTTAAATAACGTGAGTTCTTTAATGCCCTTTAGCTTTTGATCTGAAGTGTCACAGTTTATCAGAAAGATATGCAGCTGGAAACATCCATATCATTTCATATATGCCATAGGTAAAATTTGAACAGCATTAATGTGTAACGTATACATTATATGCCCATCATTCCTTAGAACTGAGGATCCTAGATCTGTAGGACAGGTGTCCATCTCCTAGCTGTTGTGTTATGACAGCTGGCTGAAAATTAACCCACTTCATTATGTAAGTAACAATAAACCCTATGTACGTATTTAATATTGAAACTTTGTAAGAATTGGCTTGAAAGTAGCACAAAGTTTTGGGACTTTGGTGCCGTTTCCTGAACTGTGTATCTGGGATATGGTTAGTGAATATCTTTTGGCTAGAAGCTCTACCTGAGTTTGCATTGGGAAGCTGTTTTTATTAAGTTTAATTTTTCTCCCTTTTTTTTTTCCCCGTTTGTTTACGTCCTCAGTAGTTGCTCTACAGAAGTTTCCCCTTTCATATTATTTGAATAGGTGCCCACTGAGATAGGTCTGATGTTTCATGGATCCTAACTGAATCACTTTGTGGAGAGGTACAAATTTATGTTGTGACTTTTTTTTTTTTTTTTTTTTTTTATTTTTTTTTTTATTTANCACTTGTGATAGACATTCTTGAATTAGCGCTTGAATTTGTTAGAGAAGTGGTGTTCGCTAAACAGCAGATTTGGTTAATAAATGGCTTCAATTATTTTCGGGTCTTTTCAAATGTGATTTTCATGTTCACAAATGTGATTTATTTGCAAATCAGGTAAGGTGACAAAGACTGTCTTTTGCCAAGGAAAAACACAATATAACAACAAGGAATAGAATGAGTTGAAAGACGAGAAGCTGAGGTAAAGGGCCAGAGCATTCAAGCTATAGGCTTATATGAACTTCTTTCCCTTTTTATGCCCTAAAAAAATCTTTTGGCTTTCATTTACTTTGCACCTTATTTGGAATATCCTCCTTGCCATTTGATATGACTGAAAGTCCAAGGACATTAGAAAAGGCATTGCTGGTTTTTAGGCAAGTGATATGCCAAGATCTTCTCTCTTGCTGTCGTCGCTCTACATCAGTATTATCTGAACTAAATCTTATTTATCAGCTACAAAGAGGTCCTGATGCAGGTTTCCACTCTGTTTAACGTATACTTCCTCAGCTACCAGATTTATAATCTCCCTTTATACTTAATGGAAAAAGAAAGAGGGATTCATTTTTCTCTACAAATGAAGAAACTGGAGTGCTCTGAACTCAGTTCCATCTCCTGAAGGCAAAGTCTGAAGTTAGAGAGGGTGAGCTTCCTAACCTGAGTTAAATGCCTGAAGGTTGAAATCCCTGATACCACTAACTTCAGTAAGAGCTGAGACTGTTAATTAGCGTGTAAGTAGTACTCAGGTCTTTGAGAGATCCATTTGCTATGGAATAACCGAGATAACCAGCAACTACCCTACAGCAAACAAGACTTACTTTTGGAGCACTTGCACTTTACAGGTATTTTCTTTTTCCTGTGGGTTTTACAACTTATTTCACAAGAACAACCTGAACTAGACTTACTGCAAAGACCAATGCAACTGAATATCAGCTTTGCAGCCACTGTCAAGCCACGAGCTCTGTTATAAGGCAAGGTCAGTGAGGGCATCGCTTTCCTCTGCTACTCCCTTCTCTCTCATAAGCAGTAGCTGTGGAAAGACTTTTTGCAAGGATCCCACACAGTCTAGTGAATTTAAAGTGAGCTACAGACCACAGTGTTTAAAAGTGTTCTGAATGTCCACCATGAATTTCACCTTACACATAAACATCTAGAGGATAATTTTCTTACAGTTTAAGAGCTGTCTGTAGGAGGAACGGGAGTAAAATGGGATTATATGCAATGCTGATACTGCTACAAAGCTGAGCCTTGCAGGCTACCTGAAAGAGTAGAGGTAGTGTGGGAAAATGAAAACAGTATTTTGTAGCTGTAGTGGACCTTAAATGAGAATTATTCCCATGAGAAAAGCATTTTCTTTAAGGAATAGCTCTTGTCTAAAAGTGATGTGCTGGGCTTTATTCTGCCACTGGGTGCTTACCAAAAATCCTTTTCAGCTATTGTCATTTGGGTGATGGGGGCTGCGTTCCTCTCCTGCAGGCAGGGCCCTTCCTGACACCCTTGCTTGGGCAATCCAGAGGGTGCCGGTAGGATTTATGCACATTGGCTTTTTTTTTGTGCACAGCTGCTCCCAGTTTTCAGCAACTGTGTATGCATGCTGGGAAGCCTGTAAGAAGAAAGATGGAATTATGTTTGAGAAATTGCCATTTTTCTTACTATCCAGGAAAGAAAGCTGAGGAGCCGTGAAGGGTGCATGTTATCAACAAGGTGCATGGATTAATTGCTAAGAAAGAGGTTAAAGGTGATAATGCAGATGATCCTATCTAGTGACTCTGTCTGAGGTTCGATCAACAGTTTACCTGTTCATTTGGCTTCCACATTCAATAAGTGATAGCATGCCTGGAAGCATACGAATGATCATTGTTTCTGTTACAGAGAGTTGGATTTATTTTTTTTGTGTCGTTTGACTGTTTTCCCCAGCATGGGTCTCCTAACTGCCACGCAAAGGTGTTTTCAGATATATTTGAAACGGGTCTATCCTCTATCAGCTCTGAAACCAGAGCTAGCAAAACTAAAAGGAACAAAATAAAAAAATAGCTGTCTTGTTCTCTGTGAAACACATGGTGTTCTTCCCTGACAGACAGCCGCTGCCTGTGTGGAGATGACAGTGCTGGGTTTGCTTCGTAGGGCTCCAGGTGATTTTGTCTGGGCAGTGTGGGGATCCTCCCCACTTACTAGTGAGGTGCCCCACTGATGTTCTCGAGATCAGTTATGGTACATTAAGTGCCTGCCAGTGTAGAAAAAAAAACTGAGGGAGAAATGGCAATTGCCAAGAAAGCGTGACTCTCAGACTCAGCTAATATGCCTGGAAGCCCAAGGATGAATATCTTCAGAAACGATAAGAGCACTTCAGAGCTAAACATGCAGACGTGAGCCGAGTGTGATGTGATGTCTGCACGTGATCTTATCTCAATGGTCTTGGAGAGAAAGGGGGATTTTTTTTTCAGTTGGTGGGAATTTGATACCTAAGTTTCCTGAGTACTTGTTGGAAATCTTACTGTGAGGTTCATCTGCTTAGGCATGCATTCAGCAAAAATTATTTTTGTTTGGGGGGGATTTTATCTGACTAAGGATGGGAGATGGCTAGGTTCCAAGCTTCAAACAGACTTTTAAATGTTGTAACAGATTAATTCTACTTATTACAAAATACAGAGAAATGCAGCTAAAAAAAATGTACTTTAAATTAACACCTGCATCTTTGAAGAAATCTGATGCCCGTCAGAAAACATTGATACTTATCTTAAGGACACCCAAGACATGGGGAATTTGTGTGGCATGACTACAGCACCTTTTCTCATGAAGGACAACATTTTATTTTACCCACGGGCAAGATGTGTAACCTGTTTGTAGGAAACATATTCCCTGGAGATACAGAATATCTTGTATCTGCTCTGGTCAAATACACAGTCCATATTCAAGTAACAAAATCTGAAAAGAGTGGTAGTACTTCTGTGCATGCAGTAATAGCAAATCTTCCGTATTTTTTTCCCCAAAATGCTTCTGGATCCTCTCTTTCTTATTAAAAACATAAGTACCTAAAGTGTGCGTATGTGTTTTTCTACTGTGTAGGGAGTGAAGAGATAGAGACCCTTGAGCTCCATCCAGCAAACTGCTTTTAGATCCTGAAACTGAAATTGGAATTTTGTTCAAGCCACCCCTGCAACTTCTGAATGAGGCAAAAGGACTGAAAGGGGCATAGTAAAATCAAGTGGGCTAAGAGATTGGCAGGAGATACCACAAAATGTTATCCCTCCTTTCCACTGGAAATGGAGTATCTCACTTGTTCAGGCACATTGGTTGCCCAGACACCAGACAAGACTGGTATATGCAAGACTGTTATGCATGTGAGAAGGCTCCAGTTTTGTATATTTTGTATACTTTTTCCAATTGTACTCGTGATGATGGACAGGACTCTTTTCCTTGAAATTTGAATGTACTGGCTAGATGGGTTCCACTTGTCTTTAAATGCCACGAAACATATGCTGAGAGCGTTATCAGTTATAGATTGTTTTTTTTTTTTTAATTGAACTTAATATTTGCAGAATTTTTGAGTACTCTGTGATGCTCTCAAGTGCTAATGTTTGTGTTAAGACACCATATTAGCACATATGTGATGTGCTTCATCCCATCCATCATACCATCCGGGCATCCATCTGTCTAGTAACCCTTCCCAAATGGAGTAGCTGAGCATCATTTATATTCAGATCTCATTTCTGCCTGAAAACAGACAAGTACATGATGGTCATGTGCAGGGGTTTTAAAAAAAAAATCCCCTCTGGATCAGACATGCTACCTTTGTGGAGATTTACCTCCTTGCAGAAAATAGGCAGCAGCCAGCATGAACTCGTCTGCAGAATGGAAATATCAAGCTGATCAACATTTCCGCATTGCTAGCAAGATAATCCTTCATTTGAGCTGCTTATCTGAAATCTGTCTCATGAATCTGATGGGAGGATTTACCCTAAGTAGTTAATTATCGTGTTGCTAAACTTCCTCCTCTCTCCTTATTCCTTCACTTTAAGAAAAATCATGCAACTATAAAGACTGTAGGCTTCAATTAAAAACAAATGAAACATTATCTAGCTGAACGATTATTAAAGCACCTGAAATTATCGTTTTACTTTTGTCTTGATCTTGCTCCCTTCCCCAGATGCTCACTGTTGGAGGCCTCTTTCAGAGGGAGGACAGTGAGAAAGGTGGATTTTTAGTCTGAGCTAATCTGGCTGTGTCTAAAAAGTTGTGGTGTTTGGCTTTTGTTTCCTTTTTCTAGTATGTTTGGGGTTTCTTGTTTGCTTGGGTCTTTGGGTTGTTTTTTGATAAGTATAAATATATAATATGTGTACATGTATATCTGTTGGTAGTGTTCAGCTCTGACTCAGGGCACTTAACTGGAGAGCTCTGTGTCAGGTTAAGCCCTGTCTGTGGTCCTGGCCTGAACCTGGCTGCGAGGGAAGCGCAAAGACAGAACAAAGACATTGCCAGATTGGTCATTTCTAGGGCATGTGAGAGTCTTCCACTCTAACTGCAGAGAGGAACCGTGGTTAAGGAATTTGCTTTTTAAGGTGTTTTGTACCTTATTGAAACTTACGATGAAGCTTTAGTATGTTCTGCAATCTTCAAGTGCCAAGTTTGACCTCTAATGTGATGATGATAAAAAATTGCAGACATATTGTCACACATGAAGGAGAACTACCAGGATAACATGGGAAATAGTTTGGGGTTCATTTCTCCTGCATGTAATATGTTTTGTCCATGAAGAAATGTTTTGCTGGTTATTCAGGTTTCTCACCCAACCTCTTCAGGAAGATCCTCTTTAGGTTCTGTTTGCACAGAAAATTTCTTTCCCCTCAGGATGAGCTAGGACAGTGAGGTCAATACATTTATCTCACTGCAGTCACTGAATGAATGTCCATTTCCACTGTGCAAGTGAGTCCGGCTCAGGGTGAGGCTTCCTAAGTAGCTTAGCAAGAAGTGCATCTCATGAGACATGCGAGAAAGAATTGAAATCAAGTCATAAAAGGCATTTTCATACCAGAGAAGAGTACCCATAAGGTTTAAGTTTTACTCAAATAGTTACAAAAGCTTTCACCCTCCTTTTACTGAGTTGCTAAACAGAACAGCCCTGGATTTCATGCGGTGCCACTCTGGCCTCTTGAGAGGCTGCTGGGTGCAGCTTTCCTAGAAAGCTCTCCTGCCCAGAGCCGGGTGTATTGCTGTGTGCAACACAGCCCCTAGAGAAAAAGGATCGAAACGTACTTGTCATTTTTCATGCCCAGAACAATCGCAGAGAGAGAAATGGCTCCCGTCCAACCTCTTCTATCAGTTCCTAAGAGAGGTTAAAGTTTCTCCTTGGAAGGTTTAAGACTTTGGGGATGTTCTCAAATTACTTTTCATTAGCTTTGCAACTATAGCTTAATTCTGGAGAAATCCCCGAAGTTCCCACTAAAACCTCAGGAAGTTTCAGACTCTAGTATTTCAAAAGCAGAGGCATAAGTTAAGTGTTTTATGAAGGCATCTGCTTGGGCATTTTTGTGATTTTGTTATTTGTCCCCTGCTTCCCTTATTCATCAGGACAGGTGTCACATTTTTAATGTTTCCTCATTTGTTGTGATTTCTCATGTTCCTGGCTGTTCTTATTTTTTTTAGGATCCTTTTGGTATGTAGTATAGCTTTCCCAAATGTGAACTCATTTGAACAAATAACACTTCTGGCTAATTCCTCCAAGCACGCATTCTCCATGACATGCTAAAGTGTTGCACAACCTGTGCTTAAACTGTGACCATAAGCTGTTTTCTTCTCCCCCCTCGATTTTGACAGCTTTGTTTCTCGCACAGCATGTAGAATTACTGTTGCACAGGTCCTGGCCATTTAGATGAGACCAAGTACTGAACTATGACAGATTTAGTATAAAACATAGCTTCAAACTTTGCTTTGCGTTTTGTTTCTGCTGCCACCTGCGCTCAGAGACTTTACCAGCCCTGAGGCAGTAGGATCCCACATGTGTCACCAGTGGTTTGATGCTCAAAGAAACTCGTCAGTTCAGGGAGAGCTATGTGGGACATTGCTTCGGATCCAGTTATAGTATTTTAGCTTCTATTGGCCCTCGCTACACAGGGTTGTCTCTTATTCTTACATTTCATAGCAGTTTTGTAACTTGATCAACACACGCTCCAAAAAGAATGCGAGGAAAGAAAACTACTTTTCTCCTCATTTCTCGTACTAAGAAGTTATTTCCTAAGGCTATCTACTTAACTGCAGCTGCTGTCTGTGCCTGGAGATACTAAAAGAAATGACATTATATCTCAGCACAGCAGCTTAATCTCTGGTTTTGATTTCTTTATTTACCACCAGGCCCTTTGGGACCCTTGTGCTACTGAGATTGAGTAGATTGTTAAAAGCCCAGGCAGGGGCTGCTGTGTTTCCCTTAACTGTTTTTCGTGGTTGGTGGCAGGAAAGTTTCTTGCCACTCCCTTATCTGAGGTTTATGTAATGAATTGATCATAGGCAGTGCTGCCTCTGAACTTCTTCCAGTTTGGCAGACCTTGGCTGTTCCTCAGTCACTGCGCTTCCCGGAGGAATTTTTCCTGGCTTCAGATGTAGGTGGGCAAGTTCTCCCTACTATGGGCATCTTGAAAAATGTCCCCAGTGAGAATCAGGCTCTCAGAAATACTGAAAGGGCATCGTTGAATACTGAAAGGCACACTCTGAGGTTATAGAATCTAAAAATACAGACCAGCTCTGACACTGGGACACAGTTGTGCTTCACTGAATGAGATACTCGCTCTAAGTGCATATTCTAGATACCTCTGCCTGCTAGGGTCAGTCTGAATATCCTTACAAGTGTTTTAACACATGTTGCCATTTATGTAGTGTGTGTTTGTTTTTTCTCATGGTCACTGATTTCCCACAGACAAGATCTAAGTGTATCCTCACTGTCCCAGGCCAAACTAAGACTTTTGCCAGGAAGTAATAATCATAGAATAGCTTGGTTTGGAAGGGACGTTCAAAGGTCATCTAGTCCAACCCCCTGCAATGAGCAGGGACATCTTCAACTAGATCAGGTTGCTCAGAGCTCCATCCAGCCTGGCCTTGAATGTTTCCAGGGATGGGGCATCTACCACCTCTCTGGGCAACCTGGGCCAGTGTTTCACCACCCTCATTGTAAAAAATTTCTTCCTCATGTCTAGCCTGAACCTCCCCTCCTTGTTTAAAACCATTACCCCTTGTCCTATTGCAACAGGACAACCGCAACTCTCTCACCCTGTCCTCATAGGAATACCAGATATAATATTTATAGATCGGCAACTCTACCAGCTTCTTTTCCTGGAAGCCTCTAGATATGGAGGAGATCAACCTGGAAAAACACTGATAAAGCTGAAGACTCTGTAAATTGGAAGTTTCTCTTAGTGTCTACCAACTTGGGGTTAAACAAAAAGCACAACACACTATAAAACAGCGAACAGTCAGTCCTCACAGTTGCTAAAGGATGTGATACCCTGCTGATAGTCTCATTGGCTCGCTTCACAGCCAATGGCCAAAGCACTCCAAAGTTACAGACCTGAAAAAAAACACAAAATCAACCCCCCCCCCCCAAAAAAAAAAAAACACAACAAAACAAAAAAAAACCAAGACCAAAACCAAAATCACCCCAAATAAAACCAACCAAAAAAACCCCCCAAAAAACAACAAACAAAAAAACCCACCCCCCCCCAAAAGCCCCCAACACTCAAAAACACCAAAACAAAAAACCACCAAACTGTGTAGTTTGGACAGTGAAGTGCATTTGTCTGAGCATCCCTCTCAACTTCTAAACATAGGCCAGGTGGCTTGCTTGCTGGCCAGAAGGTAACTCCTCCTTTTTTACTCCTTAAGTCTCTTAGGGAGTTTCTGATTCATTTAATCTTCTCCAAAGAGACTAAAAACCCTCATCTCATGCACTGCTATTCCTAGACACTCTCTGGGAGACACAAGCAAACAGGGGTGTTCACCTTCTTTGGTTCTCTATGGAGAACTTCCCTTATTCCTCTCACCAACAGGTGGAGCAGAGGCCTCTCGCCTGTGCTGCTCTCAGCAGGAAACTTGCATTAAAAACAGTGCACTTGCTTGTCTCCCCAGAAATGATCCTAAATCTTTACATTATTTCCTTAGCCTTTTTTGCCAACTTGCTTTTACCACTTGTATGTTCTCCTCCATTGGTAGAATGCAAATAGACAAGATGGGACCAATTATCAAGGCTTTTTTTTTCCCTCCTAATAATTCAATGGTTGTAACACAAACTTCAGGACACCTTTACTGAAAAGAAAAAAAAAGTATGCTCTTTAATGTGTGCATTCCTATACATTGTGTAGGAAACTTTCTCCCAAACCTGTGCTTTGATCCTGAATTACCAAAAGCATTCTTTCAAATTGCTAACAGATCCGAATAGCATGTAAAAGGTTGCACAACATACGCATTCCTAAGAATTAATGTTTAACAATGGAGTGCCACTACTGGGAAGATATCTGTAAACTGTGCTTGTTTATATGGGAACCCTGTGCATATTTCTGGGAGTGAAGAGCATGTCTTAATAACATTTACACCTGAGTTATGCTTACAGTTCTTCTAATGCAAGAGAAAGCCGGCTTCCTACACAATGAGCATGTGACCACAGAAATGATCCTGGGGACTTTTCGTCCACCACTCTTTTAGTTGTAATTTATTTTTAAGTATCCTAAACAAGGCTGCTGCATTTTAGTCATATTTTTTTCTTGTACAATTACCTTAAAACAAGTGTAGATGCTCAGCTGTGAGATTGAGCTTGCACATATGAAAATACATATAAACTTCAGGAAAAGTAGACTTAAGTGTATGCACGTGGACGCACACTTTGCCTGTGTTTTTTGAGTTCAGCTTGGGCTCCCTGACACAGGGTTAACAACTCCAAAACACTGAGGCCAATGTCCCAGTATAATATTGAGTCCAAAGATGAGCACAGGAGTGGAAGGGTGTCAATATCCTAGTGGGCCAAACAATTAAAAGGAAAAAAAAATAGCGTCTATATATATGAATATACATATATATATATTTTTTTTTCCCACAGCTGCAACAAATAGTATTTTGCTTGCCTGTATTCGGACAATTCATCACTGGACCAGGGCTAATGGGCTGTGACCTCTATAAGTTAATATGTTACACAGCAATAACCTAAACCAGCGTTCAGCTAGCAGATGCTGGAATTAGTGCCAATTAGAGTGTTCCAAGTCCAAGTGTCCTAACTGCTCTGCCCTTTCCCCGCACTTGGAGTATGTTGCGGTACTGTCATCACTGCTTGAAGATGTCACTGCACCACCCTCCAAATCACAAAACCTATCTGGGTTAGCAAAGCCCTTCTCTGCTGCTTACGGCTTTTTTCCGTGTTGTTAACAGGAGGGCTGTAACCTGGCAGGGGGCACGGGGAGCCTGTAAGCGTGTTTGGGAGCAGCAGGGTTGTCCCTCTGGGTGAACTGCCTGTCCGACTGCGTGCCATGCAGAGAAGATTAAAGCTGCTCTGTGTGTAGGGAATGGGGGGGAAAAGCAGGGAATAGTTTTGCTGGGGACAGGCAGGCAGGTAAGTGCTTATTTCCTAAATGGTGCCAACTTAGATTAGCCTGAACTGTCTATGAAACTGCAGTCTAAATTAAGTTTCATCCTGTGTACCCAGCATTATTCATAATTGCTCAGAGCTGAGGGGTCTGCTGGAGTCTGGGATGGTATTTAGTTATTTTAATACATTGCCCTTTTTTCTTCCTATAATGTCTTTGTTCGCTTCCTTTTCTAACTAATGAGATAGGCTACACTGCCTTAGTATATCTTCAGACTACATATCCTCCATCCCGTATACCAGTGGTAGCAGGGATCCTCTGGAAAAAGAAGAGTGCAGTCATTACATTGAAGCACTGCTCCTGTTCTGCAGAGGTAGTTCTCCTGCCAGGACGCGACTGGCAGCAACAAGGTCTGTGTTCAAATTGAAAGGAGTTGCTCTGAAAGCAGTGACTTTGAGGCCACACCTGGACAACTGGGAAAAATCATACTGAACTACCTAATTTTTCCTATTGGCAAACATGAACCAAACAGTTAACAATGATGGGGTTTTTTTGTCTGCTTTATTGGTTTTTTTTTTCTTCTAAGAGACAACAAAAATCTGACCAGATAGATAAAGAGAGCGATAGTAACTGACTGTGATAGTTATTCTTTAACTATAACAGCTCATAGTCTTTTCCTCTAAGGAAGTAAGTTCTAGGCTCGAGCTTTTCCCACCATGTGCAGTATGTGCAAGCTAAGGTTTGCTGGGTGATAAACTGCCGTGTAAAGCGATGCTCTGCTAGCTGCTCGGTCCTGCCTCCCACTCCGGCTGCTCCACTTCCACGGGTCCCAGCAGCTCTGCCACCAGCACCTCTGCTCCTGGCCGGCTGCTCCTGGCCCGGCACAGCCACGTGTGCGACTCCTGCAGCGGGGCTAACAGGCTGCGGGGCTTCTCCTGCAGTGTTTTCATGCTGAGAACTACTCACAGCCACCAGCTGAACTGAGCTGAACAGGGAACTGGACATAAACCTTCCAGGAGGTGGGGAAATATATTTTTTTTTTTCTGCCTCTGATGCTTATATAGTCTGCAGCACAAAAATCTCGTGACCCTCTCCAAGCTGGCTAAGTGTAACTGCTAACCTTGCACCCGCTGCTGGACATTAGTTAATGCCTTAGGCTGGGATAGCCATTTACCCAGATACATTTCACAAAGCTACAAATAAATTACAAAACTATAAATATTACGGTTATAGCTGCAAACTTTTCCCCAGTTTGTAAACTCTATTTCTCAGCAATGCCTCTCAAGTGTAGTAACACAATGTACAAAAGAAATATTTAGGACACATCTGCTGGGGCTTTCTGTTTGCCTCTCCCTCATCCCATTGGATGGCAAAAGAGCCTTTCTCTGTTGGGGCTTCCTTCCCCTCTGGGGTTCAGAGATGTCTGAGGGCAGTGTGTCTTTTATTTTTGAGCCCAGCCATCAGGTTCAGGACTCAAAGGGACTGAATTAAGGATTTAAGTGCTTGTCTTTTTTTTTTTTTTTTAACATAGGGTGCCTGGGCATACCAGACACAAAAATACAAGTCTTTCACAAGCAGCTGAAATCATTGTCCTGCTGATGATACAGGTGAAACCTCTGACTGCCAGTGGGTTCAATCTGGCAACTTCAGCTCATCAAAGCAGCCATGAGATCAGGAATTAAAAAAAATATCTCTGGCTTATTTTTGCACCTCTCTCTTATCAAAACTGGAAGCTCCAATAACAAGTCTACCCAGGGTGTCCTTTCAGTTTCTTGCTGGAGCTTTGCTTTCATGGTGCTGTTACCAGGATCTTTCATCATTTGCCTCCCCAGGGCATCTTCTTCATGCCCATGAATTTTGTTCCCATTTGAAGTAAAATCTAAAAGCTTTGCTTAGAGTCTAGCTGGGGATTACAAAAGCAGGCAGCATGATTAAAGTAAAACCATCCTGTTCTGTTTTCCAGGAGGTAGTGACATCCTACTTTGCCACCTTGGGAAAGGAGTTAACCCCTCTTCCCAGAGCTGCTGATGGGGACCATCGGCCCCACATCCCCAGAGAGCAGTGACAGAGGCCTCCCGGTGGAGGGTTGCTGGATACAAACATTTTAAAGCCTAATTGTGTAATAAGGCCATGGGGAATTGTTGTTTTGGTTTTGTTTTGTTTTCCTTCTGATTTCTCTGTTCCCTTTCTCAATCACTAGTCCTTTCCAAGCTTTAATCCAATAATTGAAACGTTATTGACTTTCATTGGCCATCTTCCTGTTACAGATTGTCACAAGACTGTTAAAGAAATCATGCTCATTAAAATTTCCTTCCCTGAGTTTTCCACAGCCTGTTTTCTGATCATACTCTTGCTTACGACACCACTGCAGAACCACTGATTTCATTTTGAGCTTCCAAGATAAAATTTAAACAAGGGATGAGTTCCTATCTATTTTGTTGGTTCAGCTGCTGGACTCTTTTCTGTTTCCCTTGAAAAACCTCGATTTAGGAATACTGGATCTGAACCCTGGGGTTCAGTTATGAGTTGACCTCAAATATCCTCAGTTTGCAAATGATGAATCTGATATTCTGACTTGAGTGTGCTAACATGGATACCCAAATCCTCACTTGGGCACTTGTGGGAAACTACGGTGGGTCTGTGGATTCCCTGACGGATGGCATGTGAACAGAAATTAGCCTTGAAGATATTAAGGCCTACCCGTGAGAAAGATGGGAGTAAAGGAGTATCCAGAGAGATTAAGGTGTACCCGTGAGAGAGAAGGGAGTAGAAGAGTAACAGTGATTATAGCAAAATTAGCCAATGAGATGTTACTGCTGTAACTTGTAACCAGTAGTGAAGAGACACATGAATTGGTAAAACTGTATAAAAATGCACTTGTGGCAATAAATGGCATCTGCTGCTTGCACCCTGGAAGAACTTGGTCTATGTCGTTTGTCCATCTCAACTGCAACAGGCACTCAAGAATCACAGAACAGTTTGGGCCGGAAGGGGCCTTTAAAGTTCACTTAGTCCAACCCCCATGCCATGGGCAGGTACATCTTTCACTAGGCCAGGTTTGCTCGAAGCTCTGTCCAGCCTGGCCTTGTATGTTTCCAGGGATGAGGCATCCACAACTTCTCCGGGCAACCTATTCCAGCGTCTCACCCCCCTCATCATAAATAATTTGTCTCCTACATTTAATCTAAACCTCGACCTATTACTATAGGTCCTGTTAAGAAGTCTCTCTCCATTTTTTCATAAGCCCCTTCTAGGTACTGGAAGGCTGCTATGAGGTCTCCCCAGAGCCTCCTCTTCTCCCAGCTGAACAACCCCAACTCTCAGCCTGTCTTCATAGGGGAGGTGCTCCAGCTCTCTGATCATTTTTGTGGCCCTCCTCTGGACCTGCTCCAACAGGTCCATGTCCCTCTTATGTTTGGGGCCCCAGAGCTGAATGCAGTACTCCAGGTGGGGTCTTGTGAGAAGCCACAGGCATCTGGATTTTCCAAGTAAGTCACTATGAAAAAAAACAAATAAAACAAACAACACCCCAAAGAAAACAAAATTCTAGAATCATAAAACTATATATATATGCATAAATATACACATTTTACAGTCTATTACAGTCTAGTTTAGCCATGCTTAGACTTTATTCATTAGGAAGGAATGAGGCATTCATAAAGCAGTAAGGTAACAAATGTAATTTTCAAGCTCAGTATTAGACAACAGTTTGGAAATGCAATTGTGATGCTTAAATGAACCGCATTTTATCACTTTCTAGGGAGCCACCTTAAAACTGAAAACAAGGGAGCAAGGTATCGTGAATTTGCAGTGACACTCTTGCAAACATCTTTCTTTTCCAAACGGTTAAAAATGCCACACCTCAAGTTGCACAAATACCCTCTCATGCTACGACGTTAGTTGCACAAATATTCTCCTGTGCTAGGCCACTAAAATCTCACAGAAGGGGAAGGTTATACCTGCACTGGGGTGATGGTGCACTGGAGGCCTACCTGTTGTTTGATGTAGGCCGTGATCTTGGCAATGGTTCAGCTGGGATTGGGCAATCCAACAGAGAAGGGTTTCGGTAGCAGCGAGCCGAGGCTGCGCTGGGGGAGGGCACAGAAATCTTTGAGTTTGCAGTGTGCACAAACATCTGCAGGTGGGAACCCACTGTGCTCCTGCATCAGGGCAGGACCCGAGGTCATCCTGCGAGTGCAAGAAGGAGGACAAGCAGAAGGCTGCTTGCACTGGGCACCCTGAGAAACCTCTGCAGAAGCGATGATTTAGGGCATATAGGTTGCTGCAAGACCCACAGCTGGTTACTCTTGTGCACACCTATGGCGTGTGTTCCAGCGGGCCCTTGCTTCATAAACATTGAGGTGTTGTGACATGTCATATGCAAAGTACATGTGAACAATTGATATGTCATTCTCTGGCCTTTCGTTTTCTCTCAGCAGCTACAAGGAAGCTGTAGACAGTTTTCAAAACATGTTTTGAGTGAAAGTATCCGAAGATTTGCATGTGCATTTTGGTTCAGTAGTGCTCACTTAAGTCAATGTGGCTTTCGTGACACTTAGATTTAAAACACCAACCAGTAGGCATTAATCTAATGCATTTTAGGAGGATTTACACTTTCACTTGTCACCTTCCATTAAAAGAAAAAAAAAGTAGGTGAATTTGTGAGTTTCTTGAATATTTCATCAGGTTATTAATATAAAAATGAAACAAATCAATGCAGTGCTTTAAACCTCTGCAGACACCTGCCTGTTTACTAAAGAGATTGTAGTCTGCTTCACGGCCAGGAAGGCATTTCTGTGACACTTGCATCGTGTGAAAAGACGGGTGTCTGCAGGACCATTGTTTTCCTCCGTTGTCAGCCACCTGTGTGTCGTGAGAGGAGAAGGTGGAGACGCGATGTGGCTCTGCTGGGAACCAGCGCTGTGCCAAGCGGCTGGGACACCAGCGCGGTGCCAGGCGCCAGCTGCCGCCGGGAGGGCTCTTGCCATAGGAGACAGAGAAGGAACCACACGCTGCGCTTTGCATCAGAGTTTGCTTTCCGGGCTGTCCCTGAGGCAAGGCAGCAGCACGCCACCCCACGTAGCAAACTCACAGGAAGCTTTGCAATATGGTTATTCTAGCCTGCGACTGCAAACAGTAGGCAATGGGTTTTCTTTATGTATAAGTTAGAGGTGCTCTGTATTTATTTTTCCGAAGGAACTCTAAGGAGCTACTTTGCATTCTTAACGCCCTGAACCGGAGGTAATTTTCACACTGTGCATTCTCTGGATACCTGCAGGTGACTCACCTGAAGAAAGGGAGTGTTGTTTCGTTTTAATTATATCATAATTTATACCACTCCCCTTGACGGAGATATCAGGGTGAGGAGATCTGGCAAGCCAGGAGAAGACTGAGAGATAAAAAGGTTCCAAAGGTTAATCAACCACCTCCATGTCAGGCACAGGGCATTTAAAACACGTGACAGATCTTTTCCTTCATGTTGTCTTTGAGGGGCCGGTAAACAGCAGATTCCTGTGAAGCTTCATGTAGCACCAGTACAGGTGGCTAGAGATGGGACTAAGATGCAGTTAACCACATGTTCAAGAAGAAGAAGGGAGGAAATGAGGGAAGAAGAGTTGTCTAAAACACCCAGTCATTACTGTCAGTGTTTGTAAGTGATGTGAAAGACTTGGAAAAACCAGTTGGAGCCAGTAGAAAACCTCTCATTAATATCAGTAGGCTTTGGATCAGGCCAGTGATGTCCTCCAGATAATTCATATTTCCTCCACCCCTCTTTGCTGGCCAGTTTATCCGATCTCTTCCTTGTTAATTCAAGGGGAGTTTTTCTGGTTTCTAATTATGTCTTCCTTACAGGCGCAGGGTGCGGAAGGCAACTGCAACCCTTTCTAAAGAGAGGAGCGTTACCCTATCTTGTCCCTGCGTGACCACATCTGTCCAATGACACGGTGGTGAACCAACCATGTACTTCGTCTCAGCACAAGTTCTCCTGGATTAGTACCACAGGACATCTTCGGAAGACCTCCATTCCTCTTCCTTTGCTGTACTCAGCTAACCCATATTTTCTGGAAAAGAGATAACCAGAAGGATTGGTCTCAAGGTATGTTAGCAAACAGAGAGAAAATTATTACTGTATCATCGCTTACTGATATCAAGGTGTAAAACTTCTGAAATGTATGAAGGGAGGAGGTAAGAAATCTTTGCTGGCCTCAGAAGGGCAAGTTGTGGGGAAACCACCCTTCACACCAGTGATTGTGTCATGACATGCTGATGGCTAGAAAAAATGCATTGTACATGATGCTGATGCAAGTATGCCCAGAGAGAACTCCTCATGGTAAGTTATTTCATTATTTACCTCCTCACATTTGTAGCCTGGGTCTGAATTGTTTATAAGATTTTATGTACATCTGTCTTCAGACTTCATCTGCTTTCTTCAGATGCTTTCCTGACAACAGCATTCATTGATGCTCTATCCTTCAGGGGGTATAAGTCTCATATTAATATAGTTCAGTGATTTCAGCAGGTTCATGAAGTCTACATTTCAGATAGGAATGAATAAAATGTATGCCTTTGGGGGTGCATGTAGCAATTTAACAGCATGCAGCTATGTTCAGTTCACGAAGAATTCCAGAGATGATATGTCAAAGGGTCTCATTTTTTTCTAAACAACCGAAGAATAATTTAAGTGTAATATTGGCAAGCTTTCACATGCATATAATACTTTCTGTGCTTTAAGATGTTATTCAACTAAGGCAATCACAAATTAAGTAACTCAATAGAAACAGCAGCAGCACCAAGTCTGCTACTCTTCTGGTTTTGCATGAGTACACTTGCATCTGTCTTTATCTGTAGCATATTAGTTTTTATTTAAGTAGAGAAACAAGTCCTCTTTTCACTTATGTTGCTATCCATCAGTAGTAACTGCTTTAAATGAAAGGTGCATCAGGTGATGCAAGTGTGAAATTAGAATTACATAAGTAACTATGAAATTCTACAAAATGTATGTTGTTATTTATCCATCCCGAAACTTGAAAACAAAACCTTGAGATACGACTACCTCCGAACCATGGCTACTTTCTAAATTTCAGTGAAAGACTGTACTGAAAAAATCCATTTTAAAGTGCTAGAAATTTTAATCAAGTCTGTGAGCTAAGTATAGTTGTGAACGTTGTTAAAAAAAGCTTATCTCAGACAGTGTTAAAAATTTATAGAGAGGACTGCGAGTGGATATAATTCTGATTATAGTTTGGCTACATTATATAAAGGAAAATAGAAATAGCCGTTTTGAAATCGAAACCCTGGTATGGAGTATTCAGTACAGACACAGCTCACTTGCAAATTGTTTTCTAAGGGCATTCGGTGGCTAATTTGTCTCGAGGGTGACCTCAGCAGCTAGTATCTGCAGCCCCAGACGAAAGCCTACGTTTCGAAGGCGATGGGCTCTCCTTGCTGCCACGGCCTGCAGCCTCAGCCGTGCGGCTGGGAGGGGAGCTGGGCGCCATGCGGGGAGAGGCGCGGCCTGGCTGCAGCGGTGGAGCCTGGAGATGCTGCGTAGGCCGTGCGCACCGTCAGCAAAACTGGGAACGTGCCGTGTCCGTAGCTTACACAGAGAGCGAGAGCTTTCTGTTTTCTTCATTGCTGCCCCAGACCACGCGTGCAATGTCCCTTCTGCCATCTCCTTGTCAGTCCTGCCCGGCTTTGTGAAAGCCTGACCTGCCTATACCCGAATGACTGGAAAAGCGTCATGCCAAAGTAAAGTGCTCTGCTAGGGCTTCATACCGCTTCTAAATGAACTGTTTTCAGACCTGTGGAAAGTTATTCAGGCAGCAGCCTCATTAAGTTTCCCTTTCTACTAGTTCTGCTAGGCTGAGAGGTCCAAGGACTCCGCCATGAAAACACTGAGATAGAAGGTAACCCTAAGCATAGATCAACATGGTTTAATTACAGAAAGCAGTAAGGATGAAGGGACTTTCGGTGGCACCAGTATTTGGGAGTCTGTGAGTCACTTCTCTGAAATGCCGCTTTGACAACCTCATGCTCTCCTTGGCGAGGCAAACAAAGAGCAAAAGCCTCACAGTGAGGAATGGCTGTAGCTGGGTCACCCTGACCAGCACGCTGAGCGGGATTGCCCAGCCCCGTACAGTGAAGATAACATTTACATAAATTAGTTAATGTTTTGATTCTCATTTGGTTTGCAAGCTGGTCGAGACTACCCAGGTGCTTTTTCCTGCCATAGGTTATGACATGGTCTTAAAGACTAATTTGATATTTTCCCTGGATAATAGTATTGTCTTCTCTGGCACTGTTCTCAGGTGAGTATGAGTCATGCAGCTCTTTGATTTGGGGAAATATCTTACATTACCATCTTGCCTAGGAAGGTTTTCACCACAGCTGAGCCCAAGAACATGAGCTCTGGCCCAGCTGGTGAGGCCAGGAGTCTGTCCAGGTAAATATCCTTTCATTAATGTCAGTTTAATTGCAGACTAAGCCTGGAGTTTCAACTCCTCAAAAAAGTTATTGTAAAATGAATGGAAGGAAGGAGAGGATATAGAAGGCTATTCGTCCAATATATATAGAATGAAATGTTAGGGGAAAGCAACAGACTATAAAACTGTTGGGGGAAAAAAAAAGAAGAATGGAAGAATAAGCATGTAATCAATACCCAACTTTTAAAATAAAATCCCCAAAGGTCTACACTTCTTAGATTCAAGACTGTGTCAGCATATTAGAGACATGCCAGCTTCAGTCTGGGTTGTGCTGATGTCTGCCATGTCCACTTTTAGACACATTTAAAATAACCTGTTTTTTATTTCCTGATGGCTGCGTCATTCACAGAAATTCCTCTTATTCTATTTACATCATGGTTTAAAACCATTTCCCCATCTCTGTTCACATGCATCACGTTCCCCGCCCTGCGTGCATGCTCTGAAATACTCTCCAAGGCAAAAGGAACCTCCCTTTCCAGAATATTTTTACCTGGCGTGACAGCGCTCAACCTGCCCTGCAGCAGCGTTGGGCTGGCGCTGCATCACGTGCCTGCTCGTCTGCCGTGCTGCGCCGTCCCTCTCTCTACCTCGCTGCTTTCCAGACCACGCTGAGGTTTGGAAACAGCAGTGAATGGTCAAGCAGGGTTTTTCCTCAACAGCCTTTTCCATGCAGAAGCTGGGAAAGACTCTCTAGATTTCTCCATCACACTCCCAATTCCTTTTTCTAGGTGTAATAAGGCCAAATACCTTCCAGGCTCTTCATGGACTTCAGTAAGTTTCGGGAGATAAAAGGAAAAAAATCTCTGAAGGGATCTATCTTTCAAAACAGAACAGGTTGTGAGATAAAAAGACAAAGGGCAAGTATCAGTATTCCTACATATGCAGGAGCTAATTACCTTATAGCTCAGAAATAATATTAACTATCTCAGCTGAAGCTACATAAACCTTTATCTATATCCATGCGTTCTTTCAGATGGCTTCTTTGTCATGTTTTTCCAGATTTATTATCTTTTTTGGTTGTTTCCATGGGAGCCTCAATTGACACCCCAGACATCTTACACTGAGTCTCTAAAACCGCAAAGAAAACTAAAATCTCTGTTCCAAAACCCCAGGTTGTCCAGGGCAAAACCTGTCCTTGCTGCCTTCTAGACGCTGAACAAGTACAGTCTGGTACCGAATCACAAAGAAGGCTCCCTGCATGACACAAGATAAGTAAGACAAACAACAGACGAACTAGAAACTTCTCAGTGATTTACTGTCTGACTACACGCAGAGCCAAGCACAATATCCTTGCTCCCCCAGCACCCTTCTGAAGCAAATTCAGCCTCTTCAGTGGCATTTGATAATGTTATGTTAGTCACATATAGACCAGCAATGACTTCGTATTTGTTCAAAACTACTTATCATTTTCATTCCTTATTTTGACATGTTCCTCTAAAATTGATGTTGTTTGCTCATAATAATTTCAGGTTCCTAATAAAAATAGGACCTGTAGGGCTAAATCCCAAAACAACTTTCTGAAGAAGGGTGGCTCTGGGACTCAAGAGGATGATCTATCAAGCCCTGAAAATCTCATTTCCTTTTTTTTTTTTTTTTTTTTTTTTTTTTTNNNNTGTGGATAGCAAAATAAAAGAATTTGTGAGCTTGGGGCTATACAGCTTTAATTGTTATAATTGCATAGCCAGGAATTTTGCAATTGTACATTAAATCAACTTTCTTTCAGGGACTAATGCTTAAATCGCAATTTCTAGGTTGCTTAGAATGGGAAAAGGATTTCTGTGGTTACAAACGTGTTTGCTATTAACTAAACCTAACCACATTAACTAACTTCCCTTCACAATCTTTTCCTGCTATAAATTCAGGTTTGTTGTATTTTTGCCTTATTTTTAAGCTCAAACCTGTTTTACCAATTCTAGGATGGTTCTTAAGCAGCTAAATCATAGGAAGAGATACGTGCTAGACTAGAAAAAAGGCTTAGTTAACTGGTGCATGTTAGCTAATGCTGAGCTAATTTTAACCTTTTTTTGCTAAATTAGAAACAAATTCTTTGGTATTAGACTTGTCTTACTAGATTCCTTACATGTTCAGTTAAGTTTACACTATACATTCAAATTCCTGAAACATCACAGGCCAGTTTTGGCAGAAGAATGCAGTCTTAAAGGTTTGATTCAGTAACACTACTAGCAGTGAAGGTAAGGAAAAGCAGGAATAATGTTTTGAAGACTGAAATGTGAAATTGCACTGGTGATTATTTTTTTTAAAATTTTATTTTTGAAGGCCTACACCATTCTGCAGCAAGGATTCTGTCATCTAAATGAGTTAATATTAGGAAATATATTGAGGAAGCCCATCTAAATGGAGATATAGAGATAGATCTCTATATATATACACACACAGACAGGAAAGGGTTAAAAACCTGTCCTGTGGGGGACTGAACATGCTCAGTCTCACAGACATTTTATGAGATTGGCAAATACATGCAGCCCCTCTCTGAACTAATGCCCTTTGCCTAAAAAACGAGCATAGCACCCCGATTGTGGGAATTACAATGCACACTAGAAATGCCCCCTTTGCCCTTTTTTTGAGAGCTGGGCCCAGTGCCAAGGATGCTGGAGAAAGGCAGATTCCCATGCCATATCGCGGAGTGTATTCTCTGCATTTCACTCGGCTCTTCCGTCAGCTAAACGGGACTGAAAAACTGGGGCCATGGGCAACAAGTGGTACCACTCCTAGCACTCTGGAGATGTATTAAGATGATGGTTTTGGTGATTAATAGGCTTTTGAGCTTTTGCTGTGCTATATAAAAAAAAGTGAACATAAAAAGCAAATGCGATTTTGTTGTTTCATGCTTTGTTATGACAGCCTTTATGTACCCCCAGAACGGTGTTTTGTAGGACTTAGAAAGGAAGATACTATCAAACAGCAAACATGTACACTATGCTGCTAGAGAGCAAGCTAACATGAAATAGTGAAGTCACTAGGAGAGGATGGGCGAAAATGGAACAGCAGCAGGAACACAGATGTGCAGAGAAGATACCGAGGTGGTTTGTTCATGAAAGAAGAGCTGACGGAAGGGGTCAGTAGCAGTGAGAGCATCACAGGGCCCACCGGCGGGTGCAAGAGGAAGGGGTGGGAAAGGCAGGAGCAGGAGGGACATAGGCTATTTATTTTCATAAAGGCGCAAATTAGGAACATGCATATAGCTCATTACCGTGGCATGTGGCTCAGATGACTGGGGTAATAATTGAACTGTGGCAATTCAGTCAACTTCTACCCATGGTAACAGGGACATTACAGACCAATGTTTTGCTTCTGCAGATTAGTATTTCTGTTTCTCTACCTATGGTTAGGACAGTCAGCTGCCTCCCTTGCCCTGAGGCCGTCTGTATACACCAGGGACAGAAGACCAGAAAGAAGCATGTGCTGAGGAGATGGGAATTAAAGGGAGACTTCAGGCTGTCAAAGTGAGAGAAAACAAAATTAAGGATGACTACACTACAATAAATGTTCTGTTATACATTGGGGTAAATGCATCAAAACAGATATTTTGAGCATAATGCAAAAGCCTTGGTACAAAACAAAGGTGAATGTTTACGGTAATCTTCCATTCATGTCATACAGAAAAGCTGAATGTGTCCTTTTCCTTTCTGTTACTGGCAAATTAATCCAATGTCTGAATGTTCCCAAATATTTACAATCTGCCTGGGATGGGAGTTTCTTGCAGATAGCAATGTCATCGCTTGCATGCAGCTTCTGACCCAGATTTGCTAAGTCGTGCTTGCTGAGGAAGAAACTCTCACTTTTGGGGCCAGACAAGCTGTTCGCATTTACCCTGGATACTGAGCTGGGCAAGACACTTTCCGATGGGCAGAATATGCAGAGATATGAGCTCAAGCCTGACAGGAGGGAAGGGTTTGGGGAAAGAGATGACCATTAACTGGAACATGGGGAAGTGTCGCTGAGGCAGACAGGTGACAGGTAAGTCTGGCAGCATCTCCCTTTCCCCTTGCAGTCTCGTTGGAGTTTCTCACTGTCACTTTGCTTAGCCTGATGGCTCCTCTCTCCCTGTCCCTGCCTTGGCTGGCGGCTTGACCCATCTGCAGTCTTTGCATTCTCCAAACCGTGACCAGAAAAGCAAGGTGAAGCAAACGGACAGGGTTGGAGGTGAGCAGAGAAACTCCTGAAACGTCCAAGAGAGGCCAGGGTGGCCAACGCAGAGCAGGCACACACTGCAGTAACATAAGCCAGGCTCCCCAGCCTCCAGCTTGGTTCTCCTTTCACACGCAAGCCCAACAGTTGCTCTCCTGGGGGAAGCGGCGCGAGGGGAATGTTTCCGAAGCAGCACGCTGAGATTTTACCGTGCCACCCTCATCGCCGCCAAGGCTGAGCCACCAGGCCCGTCGCACCACTCGGGGTACAAGGCCCAGGGTGCAGGGGGCCCCACGCTGCCTGCCCCAGTAATGGGCTCGCACCCCTGCCTTGAAACGCCCCGCAGAAGCCTGCCTTGCCGTGCCTGCCAGATCACGGCCGTTCAGCCCCTCTCTGACCAAAGACGCTACTAAGTTGTCTGCGTCACCTCCAAGAAAATAAAGGTAACAAGCGAGGCACATGTGGCAAAGCTAGCTGCTGGGCAGGGTGTGTGGCTCACGAAAAGCCTTCGTTCCCCGCGGGACTCAGCCTCGGGGGACAGCTGCCTGCCAGGCTTCGGCTTCTCCAAGTGTATGGCAAGAGAGGTGCAGGAGGGTTTGCTGCGCTGGTGCTGGCCGCGGGGTCTGTCGCTCCTCTCTCCCGCGGGCTTCCCCATCCCCTCCTGTCCCCGCCGCGGCGCGGGCAGCCGCCCCGGCAGTGCCCGAGGGGGCAGCCGCCGTGTTTGCGTTTGTCCCGGGCAGTCACATGGAAACGGGCTTGCAGCGCCCCCGCCCGCACTCCCGGGCTGCCCGGGCCGCCGAGCGGGCAGCGGCCAAGCCGAGCCGCGAACGAACAGCCGAGCCGCTCGCCCCCGGGCGCTGCCCGCCCCGCCGCC
>VWYH01009117.1:488267-617276 GCA_013399365.1 Pampusana beccarii
GAGGCGGCGGCGCCCCCGGGCAGTGCCACCCGGCGGCGGTGCGGGGCGGGGAGTGGAGTGGGGCCGGGCGGCGGAGGTGGGGGTGAGGGAGGGGGCGAGGCCGGCTCTCACTGCTCTCTTCCCTCCCTCTCGATCCCCCCCCGCCGCCGACCTTCGCTGCTGCCCCGCTGCGGGACCGCGTCCGGACCGGCCTGTCCCTTAAGAAGCGGCGGGGGAGGCCCGGCCATGGAGACCCTCGTACGCCCCGGGGCCAGCAAGCCTCCCAGCGGGTAAGCCACCCGCCGCGACCGGGGACGGGGCGGCCGTCGCTCGCTTCCGCGGGCAGGAGCGACTCGGGGCAGCGGCAGCAGCCGCTGGCCGGCCGGGCTCAGTGCCTTCCCCGCTCCTTCCCTCTCTCGGGGCGGCGAGCCGCCGGGGTCGGACCCGGCGCACAGGTGTCTGCGCCCGCCGTGCCGCGGGCAGCCCGGCCCGGGAGCGCTGGGCTGGCGGCGGGTGGAGTGAGGGGGCACGGCCGGGGAGCGGGGCGGCGGGGTGAGCTGGGTGAGGAAAGGTCAAGAGCGGGAAAGGTGTCTGCTTCGCCTTTCCGCTTTGGTAGGGGCGTGCGGACCCCGCTGCCGTCGCTGCCGCTCCGTCTGCGAGACCGGAGGAGTTGGAGAGCGGGGTTTGCGTTCGGGGTTGTTTTTTGCAGAGGGTTGTTGGGGCCGGCCAGGCGCTCCGGCCCTGCGGGGCGGCAGCAGCCGCCACTCGCCGCTCCCGTCCCGGGCCACCGCGGTTCGGAGCGGTCGGGGGAGGCGGAGCGCTGCGGGTCTTGGGGCGGATCGGGCCGGCGGACGGGTCCGGGGAAGCCCGCGGCCGCCCGCGTCCCTTCTCGCCCCGTGTGCCCGGCTGCGTGTGTGCGAATAGCTGCCAGGAGCCTTTGAAAGGTTTATTGAGCTGTCCCAGCCGTGGGTCCCTCAGCCTTACCGCACGGCCGCAGCCGAGGAAAGAAAAGCGCTGCCAATCCGGGATTAAAAATGCCGAAAATTGCCAGGGGTGGGTCGGTGACCGCGGTGCCGGCCGGGCCCCGGGCGGGCGCTGGGCGGCTGCAGCTCCCAGTGCCTCCTGCCTTTGGTGGCAGGCACCGCTCCGGCAGCAGTCACGGTAAACAGCGATCAGCCCGAGCGTGAAACACAGGTGGATTCGTTGTTTTTTTTTTCAAGAGAAGGAATAAATACAGAATATGCCACCAGTGAATTCATTAGTCCGTTAGTTAAACGATGAGAGCAGCAGCAAGAGGAAGTCCAAAGTGATCTCTTTTGTCAGAGCAGAAGCTGGGCAAGTTTTAAGAGCGGTGCTGTCTGCTTGGTGCAATTTACTGCTCTACTTCACACTGTCTGCACGGGCTGAAAAAGACTGATTGCTTCAGCAGCTTTTTTTAGTTCTAACGTTTATGTCCTAAATTAATTTTCAGCTAAATAGATGACAGCTCTAAGTAGGTGCTAGTGGGCCACTGTAGTTTTTGTTAGGTTTTATTTCCTTAGTTTCTGTGTTTGATAGGAAGTCTTGTAGTGCCTAACTCTGAAAGTAGAACAGGGAGTTATGAGTGAAGATGCCATTATAGAGCCATAGTAATGAAACTGTATGCTGCAATGTTGCTTTGACTTGCAGAGCGTGACGTAGCTTGCTACTCTGTAAATAAAATGCTTAATTCGAGTTGAAAATGAGCCTGTTTGATCGTGACCTTTTAAGCTAGCCTTTATAAAAACAGTGGATATAATGTGCCTCCCCTCTCTATTTAGAGAGTAGTAGCATAGCTGCTTTCTAAAATTCTGATGAGGAGAAGATCTAGGATGCCAATTTGCACGTGTGCTTTGAACTGGCATTTCTCAGATGCAGTGCTGATTAAAAATTTGTCTTGATTGCTAGGTATCCAAAGATTCATTAAAGAGTTTGAATTTGGAACGAGAAAGTGTGGTGTTAGTGCACCTCAGAAATGAATACTGGAGTCTGAGGGCATTTCTGAACAAACCTCCTCAATCCTATATAGCCATTTTCATCTGTGTAAACTCAGATATCACATATATGAGCAGAAATTACAGAAACTGCATTAACTTCAGCCAGATTGCTCCTGATATGGCTCAAAGAGACTAATCCAGGCGTAAGGTGAAGATGCGTTTGCGATATTGTATAGCAAAGCGCGTGGGTGCTAATCCGCTCCTGTGGAAGCTGGTGGCAACGCTGTATGCACCGATGGAGACTGCCTGTCTGTTTCCTCTGAGCTGATTTCAGCCTCGAAATACTGCTCGTTATCTTTTCTTGCAAGTCAGAGGCTCCCAGCCTGGAACCCCTGAGCAGCCTGGTCTAGTGGAAAGTGTCGCTGCCTGTGGCAATGGGGTTGGAACTAGGTGATCTCCAAGGCCCCGTCCAACCCAAACCATTCTGTGATTCCATGTGCCCGTGCTGTCAGCAGTGGGTTTCACTGAACAGTTCGTAATTCCCAAGTTGCTAACATCCGTACTGGCAAACGGTGGATATTTGGTCCATAATCAGGTTTTACTCGTTCAGTGAGGAAGTCCGGTAGGGCCAGGAAAGTGCAGCAAGAAGACAGCTTCATCTGTTCTTGGTTCACGTGCGAATCCAGAGGCGAGCTGTGTCTATGGAGCGTGCCCAGGGAACGCTGGCTTTTAAGGCCACTGTGGCAGAAATACTTCCCTTTCATGGCAGAAATGCTGTAGACATTTCCAGCTAATTGAGTGGGTTAACTTGCAGTTATGAAAACAAGAGGTTAAAATGACTGCAGCTTCAGAGTTCTTAACAAAATTTGGGCAGAGCTGTTTTGTCTCTATGTAAATCATTAATGCAACTTTACGAGTTTCCCTTGTTAAACAGTGAAAAAATGTATCATTTGGTATAGGGTAGAGCAGCTCTACTGTGTGCTTTACACAGATAAATTAACCACATGTGTTTCATGGCACAGCCACTTAAGAACTGCACATTTGAAAGCAGGACACTTTTCATTTTGTTTTGTTTTAAATGGCAAAGGAAAAATGCAGTTTGTGCTGGTGTTGCAAGGTTTTTCCCATTTCTCAGTTTCAAAAATAATTGTAGACTTCAGTATGAAGAATTTTATTATTACAAGCTGCTAGGCACAAGTTCTGTAGAGCTTTACCAGGTCCATAATGCTTTATTTAATTAACATTTATTTTAGTTTATGGAGATGAACTTAAGACAATCAGTAGCAGCAGCAGAAATTAGGATTTATTTTCTGCGGTCATGCAACAGGTGCTAGAAGAGAGAAATACACTAGTTTAAAACCTACTGCTTTGGTGGCTACATATGCTCTTCATTAGGGAAAGCAGCAGTAGGCCTCTGTGGGTGTCTTGGTTGCTGACTTTTCTGACCATAGTGTGGTGTCATTGACCTTAATTGGTCATAAGTGGGTTAGGAGGCACAAGTCAAAAATGAGACTTACGGGATCAGTTCTTTTCCGCTCCATTAGGAGCTCCACAGAGTGCAGAGCATCTTCCACTGTCACTAAAAGCACCTCCACCTCCCATGGAAACCAGCAGTTCCTGGGTCCTTCTTCACGCCTTTACATCTAAACATAGAAAAGCTTCCCCTGGAATCTTAACGAAATGTGGGGAAAGCCTCTGTGTTAAACAAGAAATAGGAGTGTTCTCTTCAAGTGTTTTCTTTATTTTCTGTGCTGCAGCTTCCTTCCCTGTCTCACAGGGCCTTCTAGTACTGACACATGCAGGTACACCTGACACACTGACTTTGGAGGGACTCATCTCCTGGGTTGAAGTGACCCTGGAAGTCAGATAAAGGCTGTGAAACATCAGTAATGCTTACATGCAGAACCTGGAAAAACAAACCCCCAGGTACAGGGCAAGTTGTGGATCTCAACTTCTTGAAACTTTTTCCTTTTATTTTATGCCACATAGTTAAGTGTGTTACTTTGTGAAAGTGCACATCCAGCTTAAAAAAAAAGGGGATGGGGAGAAAAAAGTTGTTATCATGCTTATGTTTAGCATGTTATTTGTAAACCTTGTCCTGAAAAGCCTGGAGGGAACTGTTGTCTGCAGAACATCTATGTGAATGTCCGTGTACCACTGCTTGCACCATACCCTATCTCACCTTCAGATGTTACAAGATTTAGGGTATACAGGAAAAGCTAAATAAGTAATCTGTAAATCAAAATTGGAAAACAGGGCAATCTGCGTATGTTTCCCTTGCTTTGTATTTATACGAGATTTCAGTGTAATGTGCAGAGTACCGAATGGCAAAGAACAGTGACTGATGAGAAATGTGTAACAGCCACATGGTACCTGCTTCAAAGGTTGTTGCCTGGGCCCACTGCAAGAGTGACACTTGTGCTTTTGGCTTTATTCGTGTTGCGGCTCAGTTTGTATGTGCACTGCTCCCACAGAGTTCAAATGGTGCTTCTTATGTGCACAACTGAGACAAGGGACTTCTCTGTAATACTTTTTTCTGGTACCACAAGCAACATTAGCCCTGTCAGCCTCTCACAGCTAGTATGGGTCCAAAGTATGTATTTTTGTGGCGGTGGAGGTATGTCACCTTAAATAAAGCTCTGGTAATGGTGAAAGAACTATGCTTGCTATTGCATAAAATAAGGCAATTTTTACCGCGTTTTGCATCTCTATTTGAATAGAACTGTTGACCTGATATACTGGAAGACGTTTGTGTTTTCAGTCATGACTAATATCTCAGGATCGCTGAAGACAACTAATTGTAAGAATCAGCTAAATTGTGAGATAAACGCAATGCAATCCAGTCCTGACAGCTGTTCTTTCTGAATTCCAGTTTCCTTTTTCTCCTGTCTTACTTTCCCCCTTTTTTTTCTTTTTCCATTCTTGCAGAAATCTGTTAGTCTTGTGCCAGAGTAGAGGATTAAATAGATAGCTTCTTGAAGTCTCTTCTATTTCTTGGCTGTCTAGAAGGTTCAGGATTTGTTTTCGCTCTCCCAATTGTCTCTCATTATTTTCTTTCCCATAGATATTTTTAATGGGTTTTTTTTAGTCTTTTTTTATACCGTTCCTGCCACTGTTAGATGAAATTGAGCCTTCTCTTTCCTGCTGTTGCCTGTCTTATTTGTTCTTCATGTCTTTCCCTTGTAATTCCTGCTTCATTTTTTTCTGCAGGTTTTGCTCCTGTAAGTTCACATCTTAGTCGAATTGCTTGTCTTTATGAAAACGCTTTACTGCTCAGCAGGAGGTAGCGCTACATTTTGATGGGACAGATTTCACTTGCCACCCCATCTGGGCAAGCTGCACCAATTACAGTGAATTTTCCAGGATGCTATGCTAGACAAAGTTGAGGAAAGGGAGGGTTAGCTACAGTTTAGAGCATTCACGCGGGTGCAGTTTTAGATGATGCCGACCATTAAGGAAGGCAAGTTCTTAAATATTTATTTTGAAGTCAGTAAATACGTGGCTGCTTTGTGCATAGTTAATCTTGCTAGAGAAGTTGTTTATTGTTTTTTGCTGAGTAATTCAGATCACAGTACAACTGATTAGGGCCAGAATGAAGGTATTTTTTTTTTTGCCTTTAAGGGAATGAGAGTTTCTTGTACATGCGTATATATTCTTAAACATTTGCGGTGTTATAAATATTTGTTAAGACTCCTGTTGTCACAGACTTGAGTTATCTTGCAAATGTTTATGAAGGCTTCCTAACAATAGTATTTTGGGTTAAAGAAATACACGTAAGAGACACCATTTTATTTATATAGGTAAAAGTGTGAGCACATTTCCTTGACCAGCTCCGAAAGCAGATGGGAGGCCTGTGGCAGAGTTAGGGAAATACCTCGCTTCCCCTGAATCACAATTCAGAGCCTTAACAAGTGTTCCCCTGTGTCTGGCCTTTAGCTACTACTCTGTTAGCATCAGCAAGCACTTGATTTTCTGGCAACGACTCTGTTCAGTATACTGCAGCTTTTTGTGTTGCCTGGCATTGTGATTTCCATGAAAACTGACAGCTTTCACACTTTAATGCTGCTTCTAAGAGATGGAAGGGTCTGTAGAAATTTATTTTTCTGTAGTGGCTTAAGCCAGTTCCTGCATTAGAATGTAAGAATGGGAAAGACTTAAAATCTGTTTTCAGCTAAAATTGTGATTTAAAGATCTTTTAAAAGCAGCTGCATTTCCAGCGAATGGAAGTTACAACCTTTATTAACACGTTAATCTTCTTAATGTATAGAGTGTTTCCAGAGCTGTTAGTCACCCAGTGAGCCAGGCTGCTTATCATTCAATAAGTGATGCTGGGAATAGTATATTGTTGTCGTAGTTTCAGCATGAGAGTGTCAGCGATGAGCCAGGGACTTAACCCATGCCAAGGAGTGAGTCACAAGGATTGCGTGGCAGGGCCACACTGCAGTGGCACTAACACACAAGCATTTCGTACCCCCTCTAGTCCCCTCACACCAAAAATGTCTTTCAGTTTTGTTCCTCCAGCTAATGAGCGGACTAAGATGCTGTGCATTTGTGCAGAGTAGTCGCTGTAATTAGATAAATGGGAAAGAAAATGGCTTGAGAATGTTTTTTTTTCTGTTTTTGTTCATTTGTTCTTACTCAAGCTTCCAGATGGAGAGTGTCCGTGGAAGAAAAAAATTAATTTCTTACTGCTGATGCTGTAAACTCAACCCGATATTTGCATGTTAAGCTGCGTTTTGTGTGTTCCTTGGGATGTGTTGTATGGAAGAGAGTTGTGAGTCTCGAATCTCCTCTGACAATTTCAGTGACGAAATGGGAGATACTGAGCTTTCTCTGGTAGTCAAAAACCAATACAACCTTGGTATACCTTTTTTTTTTTTTTTTTAAGGCTGTGAGCATCCCTGAAACAGGTAGGAGAGGTGTAAATGAAGTGAGAACGTGGTGTGGGCTGGGCCCGAGGTACTTGTAGAAATGGCAGTAGACAGACTGCGTTTTCAGGTTTGGTTCTGCGGCCTTCAGTATCTTATTTTTATTAAAGGTGGTTGGCCTGTGCAATAGTTAGAAAGTTGGTCTGGGTTGCTCTGCCTCTCTTTCCATGTTACTGTGGCGTATCCAAAGAGAAGCGGTTCAGGAAGGTGTGATGGAAAGTCCCTCACCTAAGTAATCAGCAGCCAGGTTACTAGGGAGCTTGATTACAGAAAACCCACTTTCAAGGACCTGCTTAGCACAGAAAGGGCTGAGGATTAAACCTGAGGTAGCTTTTACTACCTCACATTGCCGGGACCACGTCGCAACCTGGAGTCCTCACTTTTTCTTTGAGCAAGAGGCCAGATAAACGCAAACCTCGCTATTCCTGAAGCTGTTGTGTTGCAGTCAATGTTTCCATAGCGAGCTCTCGCAGTTTCCCAAAGTTTCACAAAATACGGACTTTCTGAGCCATCTGCATTTTGTGATGCTAACAGCAAAAACTTCCTTTACTCAATAAAACAAACAGATAAGACGCAAAGTCATACCACGGAAGTGGAGCTTGAGGAAGATAATTAGATTTTATGTTATCAGTGTTCTAAATATAGTCGTATTGTAAGGTTCAACAGCAAGTACCAATCCAGAAGTACTTAATCACATAGGTGTTACTTTATGTTTTCAGCAAGAGTGACTAACAAGCGGTATGATTCTCTGTTTGCCATACCTGTTTTCCTTCACTGTGTGTTAGGTTTTATTTATATTAGTGCGTGCTGAGCCAGTCAGCTCTTACTGATGTTTTATTGTGAAGTTGAGCCAGAATGGTAGAGCTTTAGTTTTTTGGTTATCAAGAGTTAATCACTTCTTTTTCTTATTTTTTTAAGAGCACAGAAATGCATAGAGGTTTAAGATGGGTGACACTGATGGTTGATGAGGTGCTTTCTGAATTTGCAAACATCGTTTTAATAAACATATGTGTTACCGATGATATAAAACGTCTTTGTATTACTACTTTTTTGTTAATAATTTTTGGATGGTTAAATTCTAGTTTAATTCAACTAGAGAACAATAAAATTCAAGGGCCTGCATACGAATGCACTGTTGATGATCAGTTGCTGCCACCTCCCAAGTCTGATGGTCACTCCTGTTAGTCTGCCTCTCCTCTGAAAAGGCAATTTGTCTTCTTGGGGTGACACTGCTGGCCTTCTCCTTGGTACTTGCGTTGCGTGGTGTCAGGAGATGGTGTGATGGTGACATGGTGACGTGAGCGGGAGTTTGTCCTCCGAGGCTGCATGGAGGTCTTTGCGCTGTGCGGTACGTAAGAGCCACCAGAGGCAGAATCAGCTGGGTCAAATCCGACTTCTCCGGGGACACAAGAGGAAAGCTGCAAAGAGCTCTGTTTTACATTATCTAGACGACATTTGATTTTAAAGCCTGTGCCTTCCTTCCCACCCCGCACATCCCACAGTGGGCATTCTCCTATGCTCATCCCGCAGGTCTGGTAGGAGCTATGGCAGGGGCCTTCTGTTGTAAGAGAAAATAAAGTAGTGAACTCTTTTCGAGACCCTTTAAATAGCAATTTTTTTTTTTTTTTCTATTGCATAGAATTATTTTGGGGTATAATAAGCATTATTTTTTTTCCTGCTTTAGGAGGTTCCAAAAAGATAATAAAAGCTCCAAGTTATTTTATAATAAAACATTAATTTTTATTCTCAATTCAGTGCCTAGATGGCTTTTCTTTCTGTATTTTTCTTTTCTATTTGAGGTGAGTATTGTGCATGTGCAGCAGAATTAACCACCTACGTAAATACAACAAGGGCAGCATGTCTCATCTTAATGTGCATGGGATACGTATTTTCCATTCTGTTTTTGTCTGAGAGTGCCGCAAGGGGCATTTCTGAAATCAGCAAACAGTTTCAGCCCAAGTGGAAGAAAAAACTGTTTTCTGTGCTTTTCTTCGATCTCTCCTCCTCTGGCAGTGCTTTATTTCTGAACGGTGCAGCGATGGTTCTGGGTGTTGATGCAAGAATGAATATCTTGGTGCAAGTCCAGGTTCCTGCTGCTTCCCCGCCCCCCTTTGAGTAACTTCTTATGGTACTTTCATGGATACCGAATAATTTACTCCTGGGTTCCTTGGGGGTACGGCTCATGTTTCAGTGTCAGCACAGCTTTCTGTGCCCTGACGGGGTTCACGGTGTTGGTCGCGGTCGCTGTGCCGAATGCTCTGGTGCGTCCCTGTAGGGACAGGGCTTTCTCCTTGGGAAGGAGACCAGCATTCGGCTCCTGCCATGATTACAATCTTGGTACTGTGACACCTTCAGGTGCTCGTAAGACTGACTCTACCAATTCATTAAACACAGCAACAAATAGGTCAGATCATGTTGCTGAACTGCCAGTGTTGTAATTAACACGATTATTTATTTTGCTTGCTTTTAATTACCTGTGTTTCTCTGCCGGTGCTGAACTGAAGAGTCACTTGGTCATCTCATAGCAACTCAGAGGAGCATCACGTGCTCAAATAATGTTACAACATCAGATGTGCATAAACTTGTGCTTTTCGAGACATGCAGTCTTTTTACTGTCTTGTTTTCTGGCTCCTTAAGGTCTGTTGTGCAGCTTCATTCCCTGGGTAGTCCCTTGTCTGGAGGGGGACAAACTGGGACCCGTTTTTGTCCTCAGTGGGTCCCAAACCCTTCGTGTACCCAGGGAAGCTGTGGATCCTCCAGCTCTGGTCTATGGGTCGTAGTGGATGTGCCTGAGGTCAGCCCGGCACGGGGGTGCTGGGGAGAAACCGGAGTGTGCCAGGGCATCCTCCCCAAAATCCATCAGGGCTTTGATAGAACAAGATAGCTCTACTCTCTCACATTGCTAAGTCGAGGATTGCTGTCTTCAGATCAGGTCTGTTATTCCTGAATATGTGTAAATGCAGAATTACTTCCTTCTTACTAAACCTGGCTTTTCTGTTGTGAGACAGGCACAGATGTATCCGTGTGTGATGGACAGAGTCCAGGATCAAACTCAAGAAAGGAAAAAAGGACAGCAGCTATGTCTCACCTTTTATGTGGCTAATTACAGAAAAGTATTTTATCTTAAAATCAGAGATTTCTCATTTTTCCAAGTTACTGTGTATTTAGTACAAGGATAAAAAGTTATATTGTAGTTTTAAGTAATAAATTTAATTGTCTCTTCATTTCAAGTCTCGTAGGTTGTGCCAACTTTGTAAAACTATCTAGGACTATCTAAGCATAGTCCTAGAACTATATGTTGATGATTAAACCATTTCATTATGAAAGTAAAGTTGCTTTTCTTCCTAACTTCTAAGCAAATATAAGATAATTAAACTCCCCTTCCAACTCCTGCATGGATTTGTAAAAACAGAATATCTTCCTGAAAGAGCAGTTAGTTATCTATCCTGCAACTAGTATTTACCCAGTTTTCAACCTCACAGGTGTCAGGAAGCACTTTTCTAAAGAACATGGATTATACTTTTGGTGAAGAATTCTTCTTTCTGAAGAAAACAAATTGTGAATTTTGGAGATAATCGAATATCAGTGGGTGCGAGCTGTTATTTTATTTCTTTGCTTTTAGTAGTTCTATTCTGCAATGAGAAAACAGTGTCTCAGTGGGTTTTAGCACTTGATGCCAGGATCACAATACAGGCTCATCCCTTTCTTGGCTCAGCCGTGTTTTTCTTTCAAATTTTTTTTAAGGTTTATTTTCCTTCAGCCTCATATAAGGCAAGCCAGAGTTGGTGGGTTGGTTGGTTGGTTGGTTTATCTATCTATCTATCTATCTATCTATCTATCTATCTATCTATCTATTGTTCTGAGAAGTATACTTTTAAAAAAAAATAAAATTTAAGGATGTTAATGTAGTATTGTACCAAATGACTAGTACAGGCTGGGCAGACTCAGATTCTGCCTGTTCCCGTGGTTTATTGGACTCCGTTGGGACAGAGAGGGAGAGTTTGCTTGTACCTGCCAGAGAGTGAAGAGCAGCAAAATCACTGGTTCATTGTTTATCGCAGTATCAGAAATGGGGCTTTGGTCGGCTGCTCCGAAAGCAGCTTGAATTTATATGACCCGTTTAGCAGGGAGGAGAGCAGGCATGGCTGCACTCCCATTGCCTCAATATTCCCTTTTGGAGCCGAAGGGCCTGTGGGGTTGGATTCTGCTCTGGTTCACTTGCCGGTCGAGGTGTGCAGATCCCGAGCAGCTTGGCTGAAATCTCTGGGTCTGCTCCTGCATGGAACGGGTGGGAGAGGGACCAGCACGGGCTTCACTTGGGCAGAACAGTGAAATAGTTGTGGGTGCACGCTGCCCTTGTCTCTTTATTGGGGTCCTGGTTTATATTTTATCTTGAAGTAACAAAAATTGAGTATCCCATTATAAAAGACACCAGTGGGTTTGTGTGTTTAGGTAAAGATAGGTGAGTTCAGTGCCTGGATTCCCCTGTATTCTCCCCCTCTGGTTTCTTTATTTACATGACGGTAAACTTAAAAGTGCCATCTTTCTACTAGTACTTTACAGCTAAAGACCTCTTGGACACCAACAATGTGTTGTTCATACTGGTTAAGGATAAGGAGGTCACTTCTTTCTGTTCTCACTTGTTCTTTTTGCAAGACCAGGTAGTCCTAATATTTTTTTGAAAAGCCCACAACTTCTCCTGATGTTATGCCTGCCTTATTTAAGAATACTGCTCATCTATATAATTGGTTATTGTTTATTATTGTGTATTCTCAAATTAGCTGTAGTTATTTTGGAATGAAATCTCTTTGCATTCAAGTGGTTAAATGCCATACTTTCTCCTACTAAAATCAAGATCCGTGTCTACTGGAAAATATTTTATATTTGTAAAAGTGCCTGAAGTATAAAACCTGTTTATACAGATACTGTGGGTTTCTTGCCATGAAAAGCACCGTAAATTCCCCATGCTGCTTCATTTTCATATGGAGTTACTTGGAAAGAAATATTGCTTGCGGTGCATTGCCAATTATTTATATACTAATTTGCTACCTGAGAATAATTTCAGATTTTAATACTCAGCTTAATATTGAAGTGATAGGAGGGAAAAAAGGTCTTGAATTACTTCACATTTTACAGTTTAGCTTAAGTTTACCTGGAAAAAACCTGGCAAGACTGAATTTTTTCTTTTATTTGGGTTGGGGGGATCGGTGAGAATTAACCTTTTAAAAAAAAGCGGTGTATGTATAAACAGTTCTCAGTCATTGTTTTTTAATGTAAATTCCCACTTACCTGTATTGTTACATGACCATATGTAAGATATTAAGCTGTCTTCATGTAAGCAGTCTGTGTGTGCAAAGCCAAATTTGAACAGGAGGCCATGTACAATGACTGGGGGCAGAGCTCTGCTCTGCCATCGCTAGGGAGGACGTGCACGTCAGCCTCTGGTACAGATCAGCCCTTCAAGTGAATGATCCCAACAGCTGGAAAGGGAAATATATTCTCTTGCTTCTCTTTTGCAGGTTAGCTTTTGTTCTTCAGGCTTTTGGTTAATCTCGAAAAAATAATCTAGCCTATGCTGTTTCTTTTTTTTTCCCCAAGCAGATGGTAATGAACATGTCATTAGCATGGAGACTGAATTTTCTTTTCCTGGCTTGGCCAGGAAGGGGATAGGCATGTTTACTTGGAAAAACATGATGGAAAAGCTCAGATTGCAAATAAACCCCTCATGCCCTGTTGAGCACCTGGCTATTCCTGGGCAAGAGCATTCAAATATTTATAAATCTTGCATAAGCATTGTTTATTTGAAAACAAAACCCCAAATCAGCAGCAGGGGTTTTCCTGCATTAAATTGCTTTCACCAAGCGTTATTTAAGGTTAAAACCTTAGAACTCCCTGGAAAGGCTTTTCTCAATTTTCTGTGCTGCTTTTTTCTTTCACCGAGGATACCGTCACCATGTACAGAAAGAAAAGCGGTAAGTTCGCTGGCATTTAAGTGTACTATAGTGATGCAGTTAAGAGACCGAAAATAGTGCTGTCTTATCTTCGAGCAACCAGAGAAATTTTCTTGTGAAATTCGGAGAACTAAGTGGATTGGAGACTCCGTGTTCTTTTCGTGCCTTCTGAGGTGCCTGTGATTTGTTGCCGTGGTGCTTATCACAGAAAACACCTCAGTTCTTCAGAATTAAATTATGTAGGCATAGAGAGGTCCGCACAGGAGCTGTTTGGGATGCTGCTTTGTGTGGTGTTGCTGAGTGCAACTGCTTGGGAGCTGTGCAGGGGAGGTTTAGGACACAGATGCTTCACGCACGGCTTTAGCCCTTGCCTACAGGTAGTCTCAGTGTCCAGCCTTTGTACCAATCGGTAGCACAAGGGAGAATGAGCGCATGGCACTGGTCCATTTACTGCCCGTAGAACGAAGTCGATTTTTCTCTGATGCTACTGGTTTGCTTGTCTCTCTTGGCATTTAAAAGCAAACGTGTGACTGTTTTAGGATTCTTTGAAAATTGCAGCCTAGGTCTGAATTAATGTCTTCGTATTTCACACGGAGTTGCAGGTGGAAGATTAAAAGCGGTGCTTTGGGCAACGTGTGTTGAGTAATATTGAAAATAAGAGCTACCGCTTGGGACCTTGCTTTTGGAGCCAGCGTGTCCACTGCGTCATACAGCTGTGCCGTTCCTTCCAGAATTGTTCTGCAATCTATTTACATCGAGCAAATGTTGCAGTCATGGATGGATTTATGAGGATAATGATCTGACAGACCGTGCAAGCTTATAGCTTATAAAATTTGCTGTACGCAGGGAAACTAAGCGCTCTTCCTCGATGAAACATTCCGTATTTATGGGGGCGGTGCTGTGAGTTGAGACAAAATTTGGGAGGTGGCTTGTGTTCCTCAAAAAGCATGTGGAAGATGAGGAGTGAGGGATATCAGTTTTTATTGCTGGGTGGTGGGGTGCGGCCGTGTTGACATCTGATGCAGACACAGAATTGCCTGAAATTCTGTATTGGCTTTACAGCTTGGTGCTTACATAATGGTATCATAAAGTTACATATATATATACATATACATACATATATACAAGACACGGTCAGCGTGTTTCTGTGGTTTGGCAGTGGTGCCTGCCGATTTCACAAGTGATGGCGTTCGGATCTTCATGGCTTTATTAAAATTGTCTGAAAGTACGTGTATGTCCCTGGGAGCTCAGGGTAAACAGAGGAAACACTGGAAAAAAATGAAACTGCCCCTTGATAATGAAGTTTATTCCTCCTGGCCTTATTTTAATTCTCTCTCGCATGCTTCTAATTTTGTGACATGACAGAGGAATCGCGCATTTGAATTTGTATCTGGAGTAAAGTTATTGCAGCTTGGGGGCTGCGTTATAAAAGCGTTGGAGGGAGCTCCCCCTGCCAGGGGTGGTGTCTGACGGCCGCGCTTTACTCGCTCTCCTGCTCTTTGGTCCTGCCAGCTCTGGTCTTGGCAGAGCTGTGACTGCCCAGGTGGCTTCAGCAGCGCTGTGGTGTCTCTGATGGTGTCCTGAATGCTGGTATCGGCCCATAAAGTCCCGAACCCAGCAGCCCCTGTGTAAAGACACAGCTGGGCATATGATAAAGGGAAGGTTTAGAAGTGCACAGCGATGTAAATCGCTTTCCTTAAGCTGCTTGTTTGGGGTTTTTTGTTGTTGTTTTGTTTTTTTTTGTNTGGCACCTTTCGGTTCTCTCTGCTGTCTTCTCTCACACGCGGGTTCTCGCGCTGCAGAAAGCAGAGGGGAAAAAATGTGTTGACGAAATAACACGTTAACTTGTGTAGGTATGGTAATAATCATAGAGTGTTACGTTATTAGATGTAAATTTTACAACGAGTGTGTTTACAAACACTTAAAAACCTTTGATTTAGGCTTCTAGGTAGGATTTAGGTAAGAGTAGAACTACTTCTTTTCTCGCTTTGTCTGATTCCAGCTGTTTTCAAACTTAGGCAATATCACTGTATTCTGATTTGTAATTACGTAAAATTGCTAACAAGCCATATGACCTCTGGTTACAGATCTAAATATTGGCATCAAATCACTTATTATGTCTGAGTGCGTCTCTGTGCTTAAATCAGTCTGTAATTCGTAATGAGCCATCTTTATTACAGTTTGCATATATAAATGTATTCTAATAGAACAGTATTTCAGTGAACACTTAAATAAGAGAACTGGTAATGCACTTATTTTTTTACACAGAAAAAAATATTCCCTTTTAAAGAGCATTTAATACTCATTGCCTTAAATTATTTTTGTCACGAAGTGGCTGAATTTGCATGTACATATTCAGTAGATGGAGTTATATTGATTTAGTACTTCAGTACATTACTTTTTTCACCCCATCTAAAAAGTTCTTAGTCAAAACAAGTGAATGTTGTGTAACTTTGTGATACCATTATATAAGTCATGACCTTCTGTTTTAGTAATGAAATTAAATGTAATATACAAAGAGCAGAGACCTTTTCATCTACAGAGCCAACATAGCGGAAGTTCAGAACTTTACCGGTGGCAGTTTCATTTTCTAGCAAATCTGAAAGCAATGTTTGAATGTCCGAATCCCGTTAGAAAGAATATACACTTGTGAAAATATGGGATTTTTCATTTTATACAATAAAAACACATGGCATATCTTGCATGTTTTGATTTCATAGTGAGAAATTCTAGTTTAAATAACCTGTAGCAAGTTGCCTTTTAGAGAAAGAGGAGGAGAAAAATTAATTTATTTTTTTTTCCTTCTAGGTTAAGTTTTAACATTTTTTTCCTCTTTCAAATATTTCCTGAAATGACCGAATCAAAGAGACTTTTGTTCTGTGAAGCTTGCTTTTGATTAATTTGATAGAGTTTGATTTACCTACTTAATCTGAACCATGCCTCCTCCTTATCGTGCAAAGTCGCTTACTGTTGCTAAATATACCCGTGTATTTTAAAGAAGCAAAGCCGTGCGTGAGTACGACCCATTCAGAGCAGGGTTGTGGGGTAGGGAGGGACCTGCTGGTAACCTGAGAACAAGAGCAGATGCTAAATTAGCAGCTGGATCGTTAGTAATGAGCCCACAAATGTCTGCTGGGAAATGATCTTCTCTGGGCGCATGTAGCGTGGGTGTGTGGGTTATTCAGAGTTTCTAGCATCTAGTTGCTCCGTACTCATGACTCAAAGGCAAGTCATGGAGCCACGAGGAGTTTTATTTGTGGAGCGACTGGCGGCTTGTTTTCATTGAAAGTGCAGGCTGGATTTATGAATTATTATTGTTGTGCAGCGTTTTTTATTAAGACATGAAGTTGGGAAGTGACTGCAAGTGCAAGGAGATTACTGGAAGTGTTTTAGTTACAGAGTTAGGTTAAAAACCCTAAGAAAAAAAGTGGAAAAGCCAATAAGATTATAAGAGCGTTATTAGTAATCATAGGGTTATGTTCTGTTTCCACCTTTAACATAAATAGGTATTGACCATTGACTGCAGCCAGAAATAGATGAGATCGTGACTGGACGAGACCCTGAATTGTGACTGAATAACGATGACTAGGGAGTGTATTAAGCGGTAGCAAAGCAGGAGAATCCGAATCAATAAACTATCAGCAGGGAAAAGAAAACAAACCAAACAACAAACTTAGGAGAGTTGTCAGAAAAGTGCTGTTTATCTGGGAGACAAAACTTTAGTTTGTCTCAGTCTCTTGCTAATATCGTGCTTTGAAATCTATGCAAATATTCAGTGCAGTTTGCCTGCAGTCTGCTCTTTCGTGCCCTCCAGCCCCAGCACACCTTTCCCACTGCAATACTGTCGACTCAGCTACGACAAGGAGTATCTGTCTGGCTTTACATTGAAAGCTGATATAACCGTTGGTTTAAGGAATAAAGAAATATGTATGTAAGTGTGTGCATCTATAGCTCACCATTATTGCACATTGAAGAAGGCGTTTGGGTTTTTGTTAAGCTTATCAATTTGGTGAAAATGGTTTAATTTTCTAGTATAAACAGGTACAAAAATGATACAGGCAGACAGAAAAATGGTACATGCAAACCATGACCCTAAGTGTTCAGCTAGTGTTCAAAAAGCTTTTGTGATTTCTTTGTTAATAGGGGAAAAAAGCCTTCCAGCTGACTGGTGTGACCCCACCAGTGACAGCCTTGTCGTCTGCAGCGTTATACCCAAGAAAGCGAGTTTGTGGTGGTCTCAGACAGTGGCAGTGATTTAAAACCCCCGAAGGTGAACCAAAAAAACCTCAAAATGAACCCACTCCAAACTCGTGTCTGGACGCCCACACAACAGTGATTTAACATTTAAAGGTGCTGCGTCCTGCTCAGTTCCCCTCCCCTGGTATTTCCTCCCCAGTGCCAGGAGCTGACTGAAGGTCAGGCGAAAGTTAAGGCTTTGGGGCTGGCAGTGAAGTTTTCGGTTTAAGACGTCAGGAAAGGCTCTGCAGGTTGTAAAGATGGTTCTGATAGCAGCCCCCTTCTAGATGCAAGCCTCTCGGCTATTTCAGTGCGAAATGCACAAGCTGGATCTCCAGCTCAGTAGTTTTCTGTTCTGGAGAAGATGAAGAAGAAACTTTCAAACAACTGTTTTTATTTGAGAATCTTTTTTCTGCTAAACAACCCAGCAACTAGACTAGGTCTTCCCTCTGCTTGCCTGAAGAATTAAGCATCTGTGTGAAAGGGAATGAATGAGTTGAAGTCAGTGGGTTTCTGTGGGAGTACAGAAGCCCAAGGAAAAAAAAAAGACCCATTTTTCAATTGTGTAGTGGCTATTTATATTAGCCTAAATATAGAAAAATGTTGAGTTACTGTAACTTGTCAGAAAAAGGTGGAGATACTGCTTGGTTTTTTTGTGGATGTGCATATAAACGTAACATTATCAAGTTTTAATTAACATGTTAATGTCTATGGTAGAATAGGGCGTATGAGTGAAGACCATATAGTGTTACACAGTTCCAAGTACATGCATGGGGGTGGTTTTATCTTGGGAGGGGAGAAAAAAAGGTTACTCTCTGGTAGCTTTTGTAAGGGAAATTAAGGAGCATGATTCTTTAGTTGCCTTTTGGCAAGGAATTGCTTTTCCATCTTTGTACGCGTGACTGTAATTTAGTGTTAATGGAAAAACAGAGTAGCTTGGGGTAAATCCTCCAGACAATTCACCCCATTCTAGTGGGGATTTAAATGTTCTGCTGCACATCTGATGTGCTGGATGAGGCTGCTCTCTGTTGTGAAGCAGGTGGGATGGAGAAGGGAGAGAGTTAGTCAGTTCTTTGTGATCGCCAGGCCAAGAGCAGCTACAAGTTTGGCGTTTGCCATTTTTGATTTTTGGAAATATAATACTTTCTTTAAAATAAATGTGCGTCTCTCCCATACAGCAGTTTACTTGTGAGCCTTTGTCACTAGCAAAGACGACTCTTCAGGGTGACACGCTCAAGAGAACAGTCAGGCTATTTCTGTGTACAGCTGTGCAGGTTAGCCACTTCAGTCTGGATGCTTTCATCTTACAGTATTTTTCTAAAGGACAGTTCCATGAAATTTTCTTATATATACTCTTCAATGCTTTAACAAATAAAAAATTAACCTTTGCAGTACTGTCTGTAAAATCACGTAGTTATCTGAATACTTATTACTGCATTGATTTGTATCTGCTGTATTATACCTGGCATGTTAATTTCGAAGCTTTGGGTAGTGTCTGGTTTTCTTCATTTCAGTGCTTATTGTCAAGTCTAAATATGAGAGCGCACTGCATGGTCTCCGTGTGATGTGTGACTCTCTGTATTACATTTGATTCTGCTTGCTTTCCTGAAGGCAGCTCATCTCCAATGTACCTTAACACTTCTCGAACAATTATGTTTTCTTCATAAACAGGACTTAGATATTTAGGACCTATTTGGTCAAATTCTCCCCAACTTGTTTGATTCAGTGTGTGTCATTTTCTAGTGCTTCCTGATTTCATGGGTGATCTGTGATAACAGCATCAGGAGTGATCTGTGAAGCTCCAGATGACCCCCATGTAATTTTGCAGCAGAGTGCTGTCCATTGCACATATAGGGAAGGAACCAGCCATAAGTTTCTCTCTCTTCTGATTTATATAAGTGTAAATGAGGAGTGTTTCGGCCTAAACTGGTGATTTCAGAGACAGTAGTCACATTTTTAAGTGATCCGAACCTTTACTATTAATACAACATTTTAATATAAATTATATAGTAATTTTAAAAAGCACTAGTAATGCAGAGAAAATGTTTATCATTTATCGTAATTAAACATCTCCGGGAATTGTGGGAGCTAGCCTGGAACGTTTAGCTCTTCAGTCTGACGCTTTGGTCTTCACCCCTGAGCTTGGGTTGTGTACAAGAGCCAGTGAGGTCAGTTAGGGAGTCTGCTGAACAGGCCTTTTGAGATCACGCAGGCATGAGCTCAAACAGCATTTGGGATTAAACTGTTTACCCAGGTGTATGCATCCATATTCTGTCAAATGTTATATCCTTTGAAATTGTGGTTAAAACCAACTCCTCCTTGGAAATGGCTCATTGAAGTCAAGTCTCTCTGTGGAGTTTTATGTAAAGACCCATGGGGGGGTGCTTCAGTGCTGCGTCTTCTGGGAGAGAAGCAGCACAAAAATCACAGTGAATGTGTGGTTTTGATGCCTCCTTTATCCTTATTCTAGTTCCTGAGCTACTGCAGAAGCTAAAATAGGTCAGGTACAAATTAGAGCAGCCCCTTGAAAAACTGTATTTGTACATCCAAACGTTGTATATACCAATATATGTATATGTATATACCACTATACCAAACGTTGTATATACCAATACCCTTTGTGCTGGGTTTGCAGTGAGAAATATTTTCCCTTAGTGTACAGCCTACCGTATTTTGGTGAAACTTCTTTGCTAATTAGGATTGCCACACAAAGGCTAGACTCAGCGATGGAGTCAGTTGGTGTCCTCAGGACAGGTAAATTCCACAAACACGGGCACTGTTGAACTGCTCGCACTGACTGTGTGAACCCAGGTCCTGCACAGAGAACCTGTTCCTGCACCCGTGTGGCGTCCTGTTGGTTGTGGATGGGGCGTGGACGGTGCGGTTTTATTACACAACTCTGGGACTGCGAGGTTGACTTAGGATGCAACCATAACGAGCAGAATTCACTCCAGTCTGCCACTGCCGTCAGGAAGGAGGAGCAGTTGTTCACACTGCCTGGCTTTTCCTTATAGTATTGTCCTGGACTCTGAGCACGCAGTTGGCATCTGTGACAGATGAGCAAAGGTGACGTTTTTTGCTGTTGGAAATTGCAGTGGATTCTTCCAGCAGATCCAGCTGTTGGGAAATATGATTTAAGTATTCAGACAAAATCCGTGTGGTTTTTTAACTTGTGTGAATGGTGTTGAAGACTGAAGTAAAATTTGAGGTTTTATGCCACTTCAAGTTGTTTGAGTTCTTTTTGTGTTTCCATGGCATAGGTCAAAGAGCAAGGAGGCCTGGCGGCCTTTGGTGAGGAGGAAGGGTATTAAGAAATGCTCATTAAAAGGTGTCTTAAGCCTCTGATTAGTATGAGAGCCTCTCCCTGAAGGCCTTGCAGTGGTGTACCCATTTCAGTGCGTGTTTTAACACAGATTCAGTATGATGTATAATAGCATTTCTCCTCCCTTCCTGCTCCCCCCAACACATTTTGTACCCTTTCAAGTCTGCCTTGTCCATCACGTTTCTCCTGCTGGCTACACCGACCTCTCAAGCCTCCCTCTCACTTTTTTTGCTGGGCTGAGTCTCTGGCACATCACGCTCTGCCAGGTTACTGCTTTGACTCAATTGCTTTATAGGAAAACCCATTGATGCTGGCTGCAAACCACTCAGCCAGGTTACGTGCCCCTCTGTGCTCAGCAGGCAGGTGTGAAAAGAGCCTGCTCCTGTGCGCAGGATTATTCTTGGCCAAAGTGTTTCTAAGACAACACAGGTGGTGCCATGTATGAACCCACTTCAGAGGGCAGGGTGCGAGCAGGCTTCGAAAAGAACAGGGCATGAACAAGGCAGATCCTGTGCATTTCTGTGGCACTGCGATCCCATGAAACCTGCCCAGAAGAGAAGCCAGCTTGTGGAGAGATTACTTCATGCTGTGTAAACTGAGGTTTGGCTCTGAGAGAGGGTTCCTTTTTTTCTTTCCTTTTTTTTTTTTAATTCCTTTTTTTGGGGGCGGAGGGAGGGAGGGTGGTTATTTCCCTTTCATATCCTTGCTGACTGCAGACAGAGGAGCTGTTGTGATGTAGCTACCAAAGAGTCAGTGATGATCAGCCACGAATATAAATCCAAGATCAAGAAAAACAAAGTGGGGCTCCAGTCCTGCTGAGGAAATGGTTTCTCTTTCATTGCCTCGGGAGGATGAATGAAGGAGGCGTGATACTTCAGCAGTTTGAATTAAGCTGCTGTTTGGAGTGATTTCAGGCAAAACTCTCCCTATGTAGATCCCATGGCGTACTGTATCTACCTGAAAATAAAAATACCGTAATAGAGAAAGTGGCATAAATATATGATCTCATATGGGTCATTTTAGAAAAGAAAGGTGACATAACTATCTGGGTTTTGTATTTGAAGAAGGATGTGCAGCGATACGCCTGAGATAACATGAGAAGGAAGTCTGTCCTACTTTTCCACCCACAATTCAGTTGTGATTTTCAGCTTTGAGATTCATACCGCTTACTGCAGGAGTTCCTCTAGCAGGCAGAAGGGTACGGATGCCAACTTGTAGGTTTGTGCTGAAATACAGTGGTGAAGGCACAAAGGGAGGTGTTCGATAGCAACAAGCTGCTGTTTATAATAATATAATAGTTACTCGTGTGTTTTGTACATTTTAGATCCTCAAAGTAGGAAGGGTTTGCGTTTGGCTGGAAAGGGCAGTTGAAAGCAGAGACTTTACAGAAGGTGTCATTTGCCAGTCTTGATTTGGGCAGAGGTGAAAAGCACATGGATAGTTATCACAGGAGACCATCCGCTACCATGAAACAGAGGGGATAATTTTTGTCCAGTGTCTCTTGGTGACACTGCTATGAAAAGATAGGGATTTCATTTTTTTTATGTTGAATCTTCTTACAAACATAAACAAATACCGTTTCGTTAACATTTTTAGGCATTTTTTTTTTCAGTTTGAGAAAACAAAACACACGTGTTTTGTGTGACAGCTGTTTAATAATGTATGATATTGAGTTGTCTGTCCTTTCTTAATGTCAACTTTTCATCATAAAATACAGAAGCAGTACAGATTATCTTGGAGGTTATGACAGCTGGGGAGTATAAACTTCATACAGAGACACAAACTTTGGGAACATTTCTGAAGCGCTAGTGTTCTGTATTTAGTCTGAGACCAGACTGGTAATGGGAGGGAATGTGGAGCTCACTTCCAGAAATTAAATCAGACTAATAGGACCAAGGTTGCTCTGCCTATAGTAGAATATCAGTGGCTTTCCTAGAATAAATTTATAATGATATAAAATACATTAAAAATGTATTAATGGGATTCCTTTTTGTCTCTTAGCGATAGCTCATTCATTACCTCATTGTGATCTGGGAATCCTTGTTTCAGCAGATGTTGTTATGGGGACTTGCATGTTCTTCACCTGCTATGTGCTTTCTTGGTGAACTTGCAATCCAATAGCCACAAGAAGTCTGGCTGTTACTGTTAAAAACAATTGCTGCCTTTTTGAAATAATACTGCCACATGCCAGCAGGGTTCTTCAGTTTTCAAGCTGCGGATCTGACTCAGACTAAATTAATTTTGCATTCGAGTGTATCATAAACTGACCTGCATTGCTGCTGTAGCTGGTAACAACATTATTTCTAATCTTGGGCAGATGGCAGATCTCTTTCCTTCTATACGTCCGTCTTTCAGCTTGTCTGCTAGTGCAATTCTTGAAGTTTTGTTACATGTGAGATCTAACAGTAGACTGGGAAAGAGCCAGTTTGGTTTAGGGTGTCCCTAAGTGCAGAAAGTATTAATCTGCATGGATTTTTTACTCTCCTTCGAAGTTCATGTTTAAAGTTGAGTATTCTGTTAGTTTTCTGTGATAGCGGTTGGCAGAAATCATGAGAAATCATGAATTATGATGCTAGTTTACTTCATTTAAACCACTGGCACTGCCAGGATGTCCCACTATCTGGAACAGAATAGAAAATGACTTAATGATATCTAGTCAAGAATTAAACCAGAGATGAGTAAATTGATGTGAGGAAAAATGGGCAACCACTGATCCAGGATCTGGATCTAACTGTAGAATAAGTATGACCGATGCAATATTAAGCATTTTTCTTTTGGTGAACACTTTCCACAAAAACACTGATAAACAGTTTGGAAGTCGAATATGCTTAGAGAATCTTCTTTTTAAAAAAAAAAAATTGATCAATTTCTTATCCTCAACAACGTGAAATGGATGTGCCCCATGATGCATAATCCCATTATGTTGACTGTAAAAAAACCTGCTTCCGCTTTTCTTTCTGGCTCCCAAATGGGGTGCTGTAGAACAGTTATTGTATATGCAACAGGAGTAGAGACAGTGGTCTTTTTTTTGCACACAATGCCTTACTTGTGATACTGAAGATTAGCTTTCAGCAGATTACTGAAAAAAAAAGGAACAGATACACTGGATATCTGGCAGTACTAGGTTTCTCTGCAGACTCTTTTCAGCTGGAAAGCATGGCACTTTAAATGGCCTTTGGTTAAGTCTGTATAGAGTGTCACTTCCACTCTTAAAATTTTAATAATTTAAAACATAAAAGTGTGTGTTTTAGACTGAGGGCCAAGTTGCAGAATGACAGATTTCTTAGTATTAGCTAATGAAAACATTTGTAGGAGGTTAGGTTCAGAAAAACCCCAACTCTTAATCCCCTTGTGTGCGCAAAGCAGCAAAATCTAGTTGTTCATACATCGAATTATTCTGGCAGCCCTGCTGTTGATTTTTGGAGAGAGGGGGCACCCTGCTCCCCACTCTTTTTCTCAATTTCCATCTTACAAAAATGCGTAGCTTGCCTACCTGTTATTAATGGCTACAGATTTTGCTGAAAATGTGAAATGTTACTCCTTATTGGGACACAGGTAACTAATAGAAGTAGCGTGTGATGGGAGTGAGTGGTTCAGTAGTAACATATAAAATAATGAACATTTTCAGAAGGGACATATTTCTTCCTCCTTATTTCCCAGCTGGATTTTGGCTTTTTCATCCTTTTATCAGTTTTTCAGCTTTGTAGTACTTTACCTTTCTTTTTAAGCAGCGGTTGATGAGAGGATTGATCTGGCAGGCCATATGTCTGTCTCTTCCTTCTATTTCTGTCTGTGTCTTTCTTTAATTTTTATTGTCTTTGCTCCTGCAAGTTATTTTTTCTTCTTTTCCCAGTTTGTATAAGTACAGCTTTCATATTCTTTCTTTTTTTCCTGATCTGTTGCATCCCAAACACTATTCATGTGCTACTATTTTGTCCCACTAGATTTTAGAAGCATAACACTGTTACTGTATCTTGGGCTTGCTGTACAATCAAGAAATGGTCATTAAAAATCAACCACTGATTTCCCATTCTCTAAGTAATAATAAAATATTATAGATGTGTTTCATATATATTCACTTACATTTTTTTAATCATATACATTTTTAGTTCTGTTGGTGTAATGACAGCAGGAACAGCTTAAAATCTTCATGCCTTGTGCGTTGTTTCCTTTAATAAATTCTCTATGATTCTTTTTTTTTTTTTGAATATAGGAAAACGAAAACTCTCAATTTCACTGTTAATTTGACACAGAGACATTTTGCTTAGTATTAGGAACTGTGTGGGTGCTAAAGAGAACCCAGGAGCAGATTGTTTCATTGGTTAAGTAAGGATTGTTTTATTAATGGAATGGACTGTGCTAATGCACACACCAAGGGAATTAACCATTTATCAATTTTATTTCTGTAAGGGTTGTTACAAAATCAGCCAGACTGTTGTTCCTCCCCCGCCTCTGGCCAATATAGTTAGCTAAGATGCCTGTTTGCCTTCTGTGATTCCAGTAAATTCGTTCCCTAATGATGGTGTGATTAGCATAGTTTTGCCAAAGGAAAGGGGATTTCTCTTTTGGCTCTTGCCTTTGTTTTTCATCATGAACAATAAGAACGTGGTAGCTAAAAATAGCGTTTAAAAGAACGGGACTTTTAGCGTCCCCTCCAAAACGCTGGAATAGCGCGGGGTGTGAGCAGCTGCTGCCAGGCTGGCAAAGCTGGAGTTTAAATTCAGGCCAAGGGAGGCCCCGCTGCTCCCAGGCCTGGGCTGGGGTGACAGAGCTCCCCCGGGTGGCACCTGTGCCCTTGGGCGCTTCAAACTATGGTCAGACACCTGGCCGAATTGTCCAGTCCTTAGAAATACTCACCAGCATTGAGAGACATGTATTCAGGATCAATATGAATAAATACCTTCCTCCCACACACACCTTTTCTCCCCTCCCAAGAAAAATGTAACAGGTTTTAAATCTCTGAAAACTGAAGCAATGCTATAAATGCAAGGCATTTAAATAGGCGCATATTCTTTGATGAGGATTTTTACCAATGGGTGGCCACAGCAAATGATCAGGAAACTCTCTTGAATTTAGAAAGCTGTGTTGGAGCCGCTGTAGTTCTCTTTTGACTGAGAAAAAGGGTGTGAGCAGAAGGATGTCTGCAGGAGTACAGGTGGCTTACTGACAGTGACAGGTACCTTTATGTCGGGAGTTGCTTTTTTTAAACAGTGTCACGTTTTTGAAGATCCTGAGTTTAGTACGAATATCATAATTTGGCTCTGTTTTTAAGGCCATTGCTGCCGAATTAAACTGTGTGAGAAATTAGTATTCTAATGCTTGCGATCCTTGGTTTGTTGGCATGTGTTCATTAACAAGGTAATTGAAAACCTGAAGTAAAAGTGGAGGGATGGGGTTTTGTAGTTTGGACAGTATGCAGAGATCCAGCTGTGTTGCTGCATCCCTGTGCTGCGTTACTGTGAGAGGAAGCTGCAGTTGCCTTTCTTCAGCGTTCGGCATTGAAGAAGCATTCCCTGAGTTGGCTTTAAGAAACTGCTGTTTATACGCTTCTTTATGTATTTGATTTTACTGGATGCCTGGGTGGTTTATTATACCTCTGTATTCAAAAAAGTTTTGTAAGTTCGTTTTAATTAAAGATGGAGTCTAGCTTGGTTGAATGGTAGACTTTGGAAATGTGGTAAAAGTTTGTCTAAAAGTATTCATAACTGATCACTTACGAGTAACACATTTCTGTATCACTAGCTAGATTTGAATGAGTGGGGGGAAAATTAGGGCAAAAGTTAAATGTAACTTCATTTTTCTTGAAATAATTGGAGGTTCTGTGTTGATAGTGCCTGTGTAGGTGTACCGCCAGGCAAAGTTGCAGGACACAGGTAAGAATGAAGTCCTCTTGCCAAAATCCTGAGGCATTGTGTGATCCCCTGGTGCTAGCCTAGAACAAGGAATGCTGCCATCCCTGTGCCTCAGGTGAAGCTTCATAGTTTGGCCTTCATAGTTTTCTTCTGTAGTTTCATAAAGCACATACCACATTCAACGTGGAGTGAAGGTGAACTGGGTGGCTCAGGGGGAGAGATGAATTGGCCCTGAGAGTTTTGCTTTGTTTTTACTGTGTAGCCATCTTGGGCTCAGCATGAACCTGGGTTTTAGTGGGATCTGCTGATGTTGGCTTCATCTGCCACTGTTGGTTTTTGTCCTTTGTAGCCAGAGACTGAAATGTCTCACACAAGGCTCCTTGCACTCAGCCTGACACTTCAATCTCTTGTGGGTCTCTGGCAGCCCAGGTGCTGTAGGTTGGCCTGTTAGTTGACCACTGGGTGTATCATCAGGAAACCTCATTTTTCTCTTCGTAGGATCATTTTGGTTGGAAGAGACCCTCAAGATCATCAAGTCCAACCATAACCTAACTCTAGCACTAAACTATGGCCCTAAGAACCTCATCTATACATCTTTTAAACACCTCCAGGGATGGTGACTCAACCGCTTCCCTGGGCAGCCTGTTCCAGTGCTTGGCACCCCTTGCCATGAGGAAATTTTTCCTAACATCTAACCTGAACCTTCCCTGGTGCAAGTTGAGGCCATTTCCTTTTGTACTAGTACTTGTTACTTTGGAGAAGAGATGAACACCCTCCATGCTACACCCTCCTTTCAGGTAGTTGTAGACAGCAATAAGGTCTCCCCTCAGCCTCTTTTTCTCCAGGCTGAACAGCCCCAGTTCCCTCAGCTGCTCCTCATCAGAATTGTGCTCCAGGCCCCTCACCAGCTTTGTCGCCCTCCTCTGCACTCTCTCCAGCACCTCAATGTCTTTCTTTTAGTGAGGGGCCCAAAACTGAACACAGGATTTGGGGTGCAGCCTCACCAGTGCCGAATACACTGGGACGATGAGTTCCCTAGTCTTGCTGGCCACGCTATTCTAGATGCATGCCAGGATGCTGTTGGACTTTTTAAATCTCTGTTAGCTCTCCACTTTCACAGTGTCTGAGCACTTTGCTGTCATATGTGTGTTGCCAGAGAAGGAGAAACTGGATGAGCTGGGAGAGCTGGAGGGATCTGCCTGCAGCAGAGAAATGGATGGGACCTCGCTGTCCCGCAGCCTGTGCTTGTGCCTCAGCTGCAGATTCCTGGGCACCTTTCTGTGTCTGGAGAAGCCAAATGGAAAGTGAAACTTCTCTGCTGCTTCGTTTTAGCCAGTGGTGCTAATTATTAACTGTACTATGCATAACTGGCAAGGTGTTGGGGTGGGGGCTGCCGGGGCAGCCCCTGTGAGGAGGGGCTGGAGCTGCCCCATGCTGGACACAGCCAATTCCAGCCGGCCCCAATGGCCCCGCCACAGGCTGAGCCACTCAGCTATGGGCGAGTGCCTCAGGGAAAGCCTGAATAAGAAAGGGCAGAAAAAGCGGAGATGAGGGAGCAGTGAGGCCAGTGCTGCAGGAGGCACCATGACTGAGCTGGTAGCGTTCTGAAGGGACTGCAGGCCATGGAGGAGGTGGGTGAGGAGGAAGGCAAGAGTGAGGAGGAAGGGGCGGCGGGAAGAAATGGCCCCTGCACTGCCCTCGCCTCACCTGAGGGACCGGCATCAACCCAGCCGGTTGCTGTCAGTCGGGCACTGGCAGGAAGATTCGCCTTTCTGGTTAGATGTACAGGCCTGTACATGTGTCTTTTAAATGCTCTTCCGCTTCGTCAGTTTATTTCAAGAAAACATTCAGGAAAGTACTTGGAAATACGTAGCCGTGTTTGGGCTTCGTATGTCTGTGGCTTTTCTTCAGACTGGCTGAAGTAAAAACTGCAAAGCAGTTGAATTAATTAGCTGTAGAAGTTGCTTGTTAAATAATGCCAAATGAAGCCAGAATTAAGATTCCAGTTAACATTAGTTGTTTCTTCTTTCAACAGTGAAGAGGATTGACAGAAATTCCCTTTTTGTGTGTGTATGCATAATTAAAATGCAAGTGCACACTGCTTTTCTACTAGACACCAATTTCTCTTGAGTGCAAGTTTGCTGATTTCAGGGAAAGACTGCTAAGTGAGGTTAAGGTTAGGCTATTTTATTTTTACGGACTGTTTCTTTAATATTAATATCATACACCGAGGTTCTTTTTCGCATCCTTAGTCTGTCCCATCCTTTTCTGTAGCAGAAATTAAGTAGGCTTGCTTTTTACATACTATTTTCTCATTAATAATATAAGTATAGGAAGTATTTCCTTTTTTGTCTTTCTGTTTCAGATTTCTTGTCTCTTTTCAGTGCCTTCTACTACTACCAACTATGCAGACTGAGTGCTTGAAAAGGGTGTGCAGAATTACTTTGTAAGCCAAACCCAGATATTTTCAATTGTTCAGGCTCTTCCAAGCTTAAAAATAAGTGGATAGACTTGTTACCTGACACCATTTGTATGTTTAATTTAGTTGTCATTTACCAAGACTATCAACATGCCAGGTATTCAATGAAAGATTAAACTTCTAATCTGTTACTTACTTTGAGAGAAGCAGCAGTGGTGAAATGAAATTCTCACTCTTCCTGCTCCATCTCTTTGGACCTAATCCTGTGGTCAAGGACACTAGTGATAAAGCATAGCTTGCTTTTAACATCAGCGTGGTCAGGACAATTGGAATAAGGCTGATGCATTAATAAGTCTTTGGATTTTGACAGGCAAATGGAACTGCTTGCAGATAGTGTTTTGGCTAATCTGTGTATGTGTGTGTGTGAAAATAGGTGTTTAATTAGCTTGGGGTGGATGTTCTTTGTTGCTGCTTATGTTAGGAGGCATCTGCTTCCAGGCTTTCATTTGCTGCCTCATTAAAAAGACCAAGAATACATCATGTTTGGTAGCAGGAACACAGCTTTTGACACTCGCAGACCAGGTAAAAGCTTCAGTGTATTCTTTTATCGTGCTTATGGACCTAGCAGACCAACTGCTCTGTCAAAAACAGCTCATGCTCTTGTGAGAATTTGACACTGACAGTATAGCCAACAAATGACTCCACGGTGCATAAATGCCTCCAGTGTCTCTTTCCGTAGCTCTGAGTGTGGGCGGTGATGACACACTGATGGTTAGGGACCTCTCATGCAGTTTCCTGAGCACATCACTCCGTCGCTGGCTGATCCCATTCCCTGGTGCTGTGAGATGGAGTTTAGCCTGCTGGAAGGCCTGGGGTGGCTGCAGTCTGGGTTGGAAGCATCCTTGCTTTGCCAGCAGCACTCGGTGACATCCTCCCATAGAGCAACAAGGAGCGATCAGCCTGCTTTGCCCGTGCCTGTGTCAGTAGATGTCTGTAATAATTCGTTATTGAAAGAACTGTGGAGGAGTATTGTATCAGAAGTTGCGTAGAAAATATAGCGATGCTGCACAGAAGTAGCTGAATATAAATAAGGAATGCGATTTATATAGTATTTAGTCCTACTTCTCAGCTATCACCCTTGGCAGAAACAATGGCATGTAACCTGGTAGCATTCTTACTACATCAAATACATATGCATGGTATTGTTTGGGTAAGGGGAGGGCAGCATTTACGTGCTCTATGTCCTGTGAAGGTGAGAAAATGCCTGTGCTCTTATCAGTTACAGTATGTGGCAGCCATGCATGTGGGACACTTTTTCCCTGAAAGTGGAGAGCAAGAAAACATTATACCCTTCCTGCACTGGTGTGAGCAGCCCATACTCATTCAGCAGCATTTATCCTGAAGGGCGGGGGCTAGGTGAGCTTGTGGGAGTAGCTCAGATGGCATCACTGTCGTTTCTTTGGGATTAGAATTAGACTTCTAACACAAGGTTCAGTGGTGGGTGGTGGCCTGTGGGAAGAAGTCTGGTGGTACTAGTGCCTGTGTTAGTCAAAATTCCTCACAGTTCCTCTGCCTGCTCTGGTTTTGGTTAGGCCCTGCTTTTCCATTGGGTTTAGCATTCATCCAGCAGCTCAGACGGATGAATGGGCCATGGAGCTAAGGCTGGTGGCTGCTTACCTTCCTGCTCCAGGACTGGGTGGTAATGATGCATTGTAGGCACATGTGTGTGGGATTCGGCGAATGTACTCTGGCACACCTGACTTAACTGGGTAACCTGCAGAGGAGCTTTTGGGTTTTGTTGCTGGTAAGAAACAAAAAAACCCACCCAAATTTAGGTTTGAGTAAAGAAAGTTACCAATGCTTTTGTGTAGTTCTGTCAATGTATGAACCGCACAGCAGTACTGTTTTGGGGTATGTCATGGGCCTGTGGTAGCCCACTGTGTGTAAGACTTCTGCATGGTCTCCTGTAGTAAGATGAAGAGGGCTGCCGGAATCTTGAAGTAGAGCTCTTGTAATGACATGGATTTTAACTAACCCAACCTCTTGAGTAGTCTACCTTTTGAAGGTAGAATTTTTTTGGGAAAAAAATATGTTTTATTTATATAAACCAGTAATTGCTTTTGCTGTAATTTGTACTGTAAAAGGGGGTGTGAGAGGAGAAAAACCTTTTATGTATGCCTTTGCTTTGGACTATATTTCAAACGTGACAATCAAGCATTATAAACAACATCTTACACTGGAGGTTATTACTTTTGCTTCAGGAAGTGGGGAAAAATATGCTTTGTTGTTGTTGTTTAGTTCCAGAATAAAAGACAGCATTTTTTCTGGAGGATCTGTCAGACATACTGGAGCTCTATATTTTTTGTTGACTTTCAGCAACTTGAAATGCTGTGTTTAAATCTATTAGCTCCCTTTTTTGCTATCTGTGTTTCCGTATTCAATATGGAAAACCCATGACTCAGCTAGGGAAGTGAGACCCTTTCACTTTTGTTTTGGTAGATTTCACTCTTGTGTTTCTCCTGCGTTGCTGCTTTGCTTGGGTGCAGTTTGTGTTGGGCTCAGTAGGAGTGTCTGAAGGAACCACGCTCTGTAATCTGCATCCATGCATCCAGGATTTTCCTGGCCAGGAAAGCCTGATAAATATCGGAGAGGATGCTAGATCTGCTGTCGGTGGAGTGTCCTCGTCTCTCTTTGGGAAAAATGGTGCCAGCGCATGTCAAGTGAGCAGCTGTTAGACCCTGGCTCAGGAACTGCTCTCTGTATGCTGGTAATTTCACCAATTATCACTATGCCACCGACCTTCCTATTTCAGAGGAGGTGACCGAAGACGTCGTGGTGTGGCAGTTCTATCTTGTGTCCTCAGATTTCCTTGACCTCTCTGACCGATTTTAGAATCGGAAATGGTACAGGGTGGTAATATATGAAGGTAGGCTTGCTTTTTAATTGTTTGGTTTTGGTTTTTTTTTCAATCTCAGTTTGTTGGTTTTTTTTTTTAATATATTAGTTATATTTGATACTTCCAGTTTTCAGTGAGATACAGTAAGAACATAAGAGCGCTGTGCCTTTGCAGATCTAAAAGGCAGATATCTAGGGTAGTACCACGCAGTCGCTCTCAGCATCTCAGTGCTTCTCTGGGTGCCGTGCTGCTGGGGATCAGCTTTGTCCTCGTGCTTGGAAGTTGTGCTCAAGCTGGGGGAGGAAGCAAGTGGGGCTGTCGACACAGAGATGAAAGTGAGTTCTGATGAGGTTCTGCCAGGCTGAAGACTTGGCTTTCTGCAAGGTCAGTGGCAAACCTCCCATTGACTTCACTGAGTCCAGGATTTCTTTGTTTTGATTTTTATTGTTAAACCCTTCTGAACTCTTCTGTTTTCATTCAGTGTTCCCAGGTGGCAGCTTTCAGATGGAACAGGCACTCTTGTTTCAGCAAAGTCTGCCAACAGGTTGTGAAGCCATATAATGCCAGAGTTTAACATGATTTTCTTATAAGATTAAGTGTATTTGATGATGTTCTTTGGCTGTATTTTCTTGAATTTTTTCTTTTTTTTTTTTTTCAGCCATTGGTTTGTTTTCAGTTTAATTGACAGAAGGAAAGATGAGCCTGATATAATAACTTTTTATAAGTCTCTGGGAAATTGGTGGCTGACAGAGAGGGCTTGTAAACCACTCCACTCGGATAATAGCTGCAGGATGAGGTCTGGAGTTGAAGACAGTCATTAAGTGCTCCAGAATTGAGAAAAGCTTCAGTAAGACTTATAACATTTTTGATATCAAAATCAGTCTCAACAAGGAAGCTGAAGGAAAGCAGATGGCATTAGTATTGCTGGGTTTTTTTTCTCTCTTTTTTCCTTTCTTTTTCTTTCTGGTTGTTGTTTTGTTTTTGTTTTTGGTTTTTTTTTTTTGACGAGGAGATGGAAATCTTTTGGTTAAAAGACTAGCTCTAAATGATAATGTTTCTTGGTGCTTGCGTTTGAGGTATGTGAACCTTTTGCCATTTCTGGTGTAAGTATGGCAGTTCATGTTATAAGGTAGTCTAATATACTCTCTTTCTTGTGTGGGTTTCGGAGGCTTGGCTGAGTTTGCAGCCAGCTCAGGCGTGTTTACACAATCTTGCTGCCACTGCTGTGATGCCCCATCAATACTTACAGAGCAGCCTTAAGCGTGTTTGCACTGGGTTATCTCTGAGTAGCGTTTAAACCTCCCAGGTAGTAGATACCTTCTCTCTCTTGGTAACGTTTTCTCATTTGTGACAGGTAGCACCATTCCCATGGCTTCCAGTCTGCTGGTGGGGATGATGCAAGGTCTTTGTTGTACTCTGTAAAGTCCAAAGTGGCCCAGGCTCTTGCCCTGTGCCAGTGCCACACATCAGTAAAACGCCCAGAATAATCATTCCTGATTTGAATGTGTGTGATAAAGAGGGAGGGTATTTGGCTGCTTCCTCTCCCATTTGATACTGTCTGGGTGTGTTGACATGCCTGATTTATCAAGATTTTCTTCACAGTGTGCTCTAGTTTGCATTGCATGGGGCTGTTAAGTGCTCAGTTGGTACCACATTCTTTTTTGTTTGGCAAGATTTAAAATGAGTTAAGTACCACATGTGCCTACAGGATACATTAAAGAGAATTTTAAATGGAAACTAACTAAACAAATGTTTTTTGCTGCAATTTAAAAATCTTTAAAACATTTCTGTTCTTACTTGATAAATCAAGATCAAACTTCAGAGTCCTGCTAATCAGCTGTTTGGTGTTTCAAGTGTATTTATCTGTGTTAACATGCAGCTTTCATTTTCATCAGACTTTTTCTGGTTTTATGTTAATGTAGGTCTGTTAACTCCAGTGTAGAGTTGGAGTAGGGTCTATTACTTTACAATTAAGTTTATGGTTTGTTTTTAATAAATCAAAATACTGAATTTTAAACTACCAAGTACTCGATTCCTGTGTCCTTTAGAAAGAAGAGAATATCTTAAAAGTGAAACAAAGTATATGTGGTTCTCGTAAGAAATTTTATTAAGCGAATAATCGTCAGGAAGATACATGGAAAATCAGCTGAATCAGTGGGATTTCCTGATAAAGCACTGATGGCATCCCATAAATATGGGGGTCTGACAACAGTTTAGACTTGTGTTGAAGTTGGGTGTTTCTTTATCTCATTGACACCGCATATTTGCTTCATTAACCTTTTTAATATGCTGATGTATGTGATTTCTTACTTTGTGATGGAGTATGAATTAAAACCAAATTATTAATGCTAATTAAGGAGATGATTAAGAGAGTAAGGAATGTCCTGGCATCTCTGCTATTTCTCTGGAAGCGAATGTAGTCTGTATCTCACAAAAACCATCATTAGATCGTTTAGGGGATTTTTTTCCTACCTCTGAAGAGGAGCTTGTTACCCCTGTAGCTCTAGTGCTGGCTTCCTCTGTGACACGTAGTTTTCTACAGATTCAGAATTTACAGAATAACTGTGGATGAAAAAGGAGGGTAGATTTGTGTCTTTGATGTTGTAGATCTGGCAATCCAAAGTAAGTAAACTGTGTCTCCTTGTTTATCCTTCAGTTCATCAGCAGATCCGGATGCACGAATACATAGGAACAGTGGGCACTGGATTTGGATGCAGTCTTCCCCTCCCCAGCCCAAGAAATTCGATGTAAGGTCAGCCATGACAGGATCATGAGCGCTTCTCCGAGGAAGAGGAAGCACAGAGGCCTTCCTCCTTTTAGGAGAGCTCAGGGCTGCTGGAAAATAAATGGCTTCAGTAGGCCTGTCTGCCTTGCTCTGTGTGTCTCCTGCCGGAGACCTGCTGGGATGCAGCCTGGAAAGACATAGAGTTAGTTGCTAGTGATTAATGTAAATTCCAATTTAAATTAATTTAAATTCCACCTAGAAACACGATTTCTAATATTTTGGGAAGCCCTTTGGGATCTAAGGGGTGCTCTGGAACTGAGCCAAGATGCCTCTTCACTCTGGTCAACACCCTTTAACTTTTTGTCTGTGCCCTCCTCCTTGGTACATTAGGGTCTGTAGGTTTTCTGAAGTAGTTGTGATCTTGCCACCAGATGATTTAAAACCTGCATCATGGAGGTAGAGGGAATAACTTAGGTTTAATTCTGGAAATTCTCCCTCAAGTAGCACTGCCTGCCTGTTTTTGTGGGATCTATTGTATAAGATGAATAGGTGAAATGAGCTTCGGTAGCATACTCCTAGAGCATCCTCATTAAATGAGAAATTACGATCTGTCAGCTCACAGTTACATGTGTTAATGTTTGTGATAGGTGTACTTATTTAGGCAAGTAATCATTCTAAACATAATTCTGCCCCATCTGCACCTCAGGTGGACACTGTTTTAAGGCTGTTCATAGTTGAAACAGGTATTGGTGGGAATATTAATTTATAGTAATGTCAGCTTTTTTCCACTGAAGTGCCCACTAGCTTGTAAGTATATTATAAAACCAGGAATTAGCACAGTAAATCGCATCAGAATTTCACTAGTTATATATGGTGTTTTTCTCTGATTATTTCAAAATGATTCCACCTTTTGTGCCCCTTGTAAACTGACAATAAAGAAAGCACTTTACTGAAATAGGGCCCTAACCTACAGAGTCTTCAAGGCTCTAGAGTAGGGATGTCAAACTCATTTTATATAGTCCCAAAATTATGTTTGGTCCTTTGAAGGCAACTGTGATGCTGATGTGGCCCCCAGTGAAAATGAGTTTGACACCCCTGCTCTAGAGAATGTTTCTCAGTAGGTGGTAGTGAGTTTAAAAAGTCTGAGCACAAAAATTGAGCACAGTCTGGGATACATTTGTTCAGTAATACAATGTAAATGCACCTTCAAGTTGCATTTTAGTTGACAGTGCAAGTCACCACAGGAGAGTTTATAAATCAGTGGTGCTAAGCAGTAAGCTGTTATATTTATTTAAATAGCCTTATTCAAAGTGATTGTTGGTAAGAGATTAAGACTGTACGGCACCTATAACTTCAAGGGGCGTACCATACAGTGTGAGTATTTCTGAGCTAGCCTCAGGCTAGCGTAATCAGACCTTTAGTCATTGACCGCTCTAGAAACAACTTGTTTTCTCATTGATTTTGTGGTTTGCTGCTAATAAACGTGAAGACTAATGTAATTATTGGGTGTTAATAGAACCTATTCCAACTAATAAGTTACCTTTCCAGACCTAAGAGTGTTACTAGAGAGCTCAGCATGGGTTTGTGGCACCAGGCACATGGGTGAGATCTGTAGCATCCTCAAAAAAGCACAGCTGTTGGGTAGCAGAGTGAGTGCATCTGAAGGATGCCTGTTTACTCCCAATACGCAGAGGATGCAATGCCAGCAGTGATTCCAGCCTACTTAGAAATACTCTTGGCTTGGTTTTCATGCCCGTGTTTTTCCACAGGTGAGCATGGTTACTAAGAACCAAGTTAGCCAACATGAAGCTGACTATAACTTCATGAATAATGCTGAGAAATCTCGCTATTTATCTCACCGGTTGATATTTTAACCTTGTGGTTTTCGCAGTTTAGCCATAGGATTTGCCATCTGCAGAGAAGTCAGTGTGCGGTGGCTGTCTGCATGGTTCTAGCCTCCTGTCTGCTGAACTGAGCATCCTTCAGACAGCTCAGTGAAGATTTGAGAGCACTGAGAACAGAACAGAGTGCCCTGACACCAGGGCTTGGGCACTGTACAGTGCAAGCAGCAATATTCTGGGTATCTCTCTAAGTATGGGATGTTAGCATAGATATTCTTTCTTTTATTTTTTTTTTTTTTGGCCACTAACTAGTGCCATTGTGCTTAAGCATCAGTAACATAAAAATAGCATCAATCTCTTTTCCTATTAAAGCATACAGTGCAAAGTAGCCTGATTTAGTCACAGGTGAAGGAACTGGATAACATTTCACATGAGCAATGTGATGTTTACCTTAGTGTATTATTATAATTATTATTATCGTAATCATCATTATTTTTGCTCAGAATGGAATGAGACTGATAGCTCAGTACTTGATAAATGGAGAAAAAACAATGTGAGTGTGTAGATAATGGAGGAAGAAGTCAAAAATACTAGTGGGAATAGGATTGGATGGCTGGTCACTGGAGGCTTTGCACTAATGCATTGCTGGTTCCTTTGTGAGTCACTGTAAGAGCCATTGCTTGGCAATCTTTTGATTTTGGTCAGTGTGAAACTGGCAGGTAGTTCTAGCTCAGATGCTGGTGACTGAACGTATTTATGTCCTAAAACCTAAATGTCTATTGCTTTTATCTGTGTTTTGGTTCATCTGAGTCTTCTGCTCTGGCAGATGTCATTGTGAGAAGAGCAAGGTTTCACCATCCCTACCTAGTGTACTGATTTTCTACTTTTGCTTTTCCAGACCAAATATTTTTGAAGGGGAGGCTTGTTACCCAGCCTCTGGTATAAATTGTTAGTGGGGTTTTGTTTTGATCTTATCTCCCAAACTAAAGAGTTAAAGCTATTGATGTATCTCTGACTCAGAGAAGCGATAGTACTGCGGTTTAGATTGCGGGAAATTAACGTTCCAATATAGAGCAACTCATCTGTGCTTTCTTGCCTTCAAGCACGATAGACTTCAGTTTTTCTTTATCACCTGTTTCAGCAGATGAGGCAAATAATTACATAATGTTAGCTGCTCTCCTGTTTCATTCCTCTTTACTGACGTGAAGCCTGATGGAGCTGCACATGATGGCACCGGCGTGTAGTGTGGTCTTTGCCACACACCGAATGTGTGGGTGGTATCTCAAAAGTCCTGTGATACAGCTATTAGGCCAGACCTTGCAGTGCTTACTCAGGCTGTGTTTTCATTAACTGTAGCGGGCGTCTACCCAAATCCTGGGATTTGGCTGCTTTTTAAAAGATTTCCTCTAAGGCTTGTGTTTTATTTTGTTTTGGGAGCTGATACAGGTAGATCTGTTAGGCTCCCTAGTGTGGCTGCGTTTAGCAGATGTAAAGCATTTGTAGGCTGCAGTGTTGTTCCTTGGTCAGCTGAAACCCATCCCATGTACAGCTCCATCCCCGCTTGCACTCTCAAGTGAGGGCTCTCTAAAGTAGCAATGGGGTGAACTGCACGGCCCCTGCACTACAGGAGATCGGGTTGGCAAGCTCATGGCTTCTTCTGTCCCTGAAAAATGACTGTCATGAAACTGATATGTGAACTGCTTTTTCCTCAAGTTGCGCCAGGGGACGTTCAGATTGGATATTAGGAAAAAAATTATTAACGGAAAGGGTTGTCAGGCATTGGAACAGGCTGCCTAGGGAAGTGGTGGAGTCACCATCCCTGGAGGTGTTTAAAAGGCGTTTAGATGAGGTTCTTAGGGACATGGTTTAGTGCTAGAGTCAGGTTATGGTTGGACTCGATGATCCTGAGTGTCTCTTCCAACCAACATGATCCTATGATTCTATGAACTGGATCTTGAGGGAAGGAGTATTAGGCTTTTATTGGAAGATAACACACTCTCAAACAAAAGCGTGAGTGATATTAAAAAGACCTTGTATTTGAGGATACATATATAAAAAAACTGTGTTTGAGGACACCAGCCATAGGCTAACAAATCATTTGGCATTCCCAGCAGAGGATGAGCTCTCAGTAGTTCAGCTGCAGCTGTTTTTCTCGTGTTGGGCAGCTGTGCGATGCTTCGCCACCAGCAGAGCGGCCAGGTCTCTGCCGTGTGTTGGGACATCTCAGCCTGTCCTGAAATGGGTCAGCTCTGGGGGTATGTCCCTGGTAGCAGTTTTTATAACAATGAGTTTATTCACTTGTACCTTTGAGACCGGGAAACTGCAGCACGGTGATCGATTGGTTAGGTTTGTGAAAGGTTTGAAATTAGAGATACATCATTAGGATTACTTCCATTAGACTCTATCATCTCACCTTGGCTTTTGTTTATTTTTCTTTAATTTCACCCTTGGGCAAGCGTGGTCATGCGCTTCCGTCTCTGCTTCCTCTTCTACAAATGCTCTCTTTCAGTTTGCTTCTAGTCTTCTTTTTTTCCCCTGGCATTTGAACTTTATTTTTAAAATACATAAAGCTGTAGGGTTTCTCATCAGTAGAATCAAATGGAAGATAAAAAATATAATTAAATAACTTTAATTTCTTTGCCAAAAACAAATTATTTTTTCTTGTCTATTTTGGGTGACTTTATCATGCCCGCAAGGGAATCATTTTCATCATGTCTGTCAGTCTGATCTTGCCTTAGAAACTGAATGATCTTTTAAAAGTAATACGATATTCAAACAAAAGTTTGGAAAAAGTGTAAAATAATTATGTACTATAATACCCAGGAAATTTAGAGTAAAGTCTGTTTAAAAAAAAAAAAAGGAAATCTTATTAAAAAAAATTAAGTCACCTAAGGAACCCTAATCGTTTCCTGAACCATAACAATATGGGAGTAATCCAGTTCATTAGATCTTAGTGTCTGCTGAAGATTTCAGGTGTTTAGAAAGTGTAAAATTTTTGTAAATTATGAATGTTACAAAGTGCTGTAAAATAATACTGGAAAAAGTGATTATAATAGTAGTATTTTAGACCTGTAATTTACTTACTCTTTGAGACATTTAAAGGCATAAGCTACATGTATTGCACATACTTGTAGTGAATCAGTGTATTTTGCCTGTGATAGACTAAGTAAACTCGAGAATGTTCTTGGATTTTTGTTTCTTTCCCCTGCCTTTCCCTCTCCCCCTCCCTCCCCCAATAAAGAGCAACCCAAAAGCTCAGTGTAATTGGTTAATGTAAGTGTTACAGATGGCAAGGTGAAATGGAGATCTAGTTTATGATACAGGGTTGTCTGGATGAACTCCTGCCTCTTCAGCAGTTGTGGACACGATCACACTCTCCTGGTTTCTGTTCTCCATCCTTATGTGATTTGTTTAACTTTTGTTTCCCATTTCCAAAATTCTTGAGGTGGCTTTATGTTGGTGCCAATATGTTTGTGTTTCCTTTACATTTGTGTTGCGCTGTAATTTTTATGAACTGCCGTGTCTAGAAACTGAAAGGATTTTACTTACAAAGAGGCAACTTGGCATACTGTTAATTCTGATGTAGTGGGTGTCTTTTTCCCAGCCTGTGATCTGGGTTTTCTTGCTTTGCTATAAACAATGAAGAGCGAAAAAATAAGTGTTCTCTGAAGGATGTCTGCTTCACAGGCTAGATCACTATGCAGGAGTGACTTCTAGCATGCTGTCCCTGTCTTGATGGTTTGGACTCCGAGCTGTGCCTCGGGGCTGGGTTTCTAGGTTTGCTGTGTAAGTTGCCAGAGGGGGAGTGAGTGTAGGCACTCCTCTGGTTTTTCTTTTTTCTCAAACAGCAATGTGCATAGATTTCCCCTCAAAAGACTGCAGGAGTGCAATCACCTGAAAGCAGAGAAAGTGCACTTCACTGTTTCCTGTTTTCCACCCAAGTGCCACTGTGTCCTGTGCTCATCACTGAGCACTCTCAGGTTGATTTGTCCCTCCTAATTGTGAGATGGGGTGTACACGAATGTCACGGAGGAACCCTCTGCACCTGTTCCAGCCTTGGCATTGACAAGATTGCAAACTGACTTGACTGTTTTGGAGGTCCAGTGCTAGCTATTGTCTATATCAGAGATGAATGTTGCCCATATTTCTGCTATGTTGAGGGTTGGTTGTGGGTTTTTTGTTTATTTTGTAGTGTGTGTTTGTTTGGTTTTTTTGTTGTTGTTGTTGGTGGTGGTGGTTTTGTTTTTGTTTGGTTTTTTTTGTTGTTGTTGTTGTTTTGGGGGTTGTTTGTTTTGTTTGGTTGCTTTTTTTAAAAAAATTTTTAAATGCATGGTTAGAGAGAGAATTGGCATAGAAAGGACTGGATTCTACAAGTCAGTGTAGTGTGGAGTTCTTGTCAAACTCCTGCTGACATCTATGGGATGAAGTCTGACCTTTTACCTGTTAAGCTGTCTTTGTCTCATAGGGCAGAGGAGATTTCTGAAGAAAGACAATCTCTGCATAGCATTGCCATGAGGGTGGAATTCCCAGGACCACTTCTGCTTGAGATAGAGATCATGTCTTGTCAGCATGGAATTGTAAAGTCCAGGTTGTGTGCTGTTGCTTGGTGGTTATATATTAATAAAGTGTAGGTCCAAAGAGCTTGTGTTACTTTGTCTTGAAGTTCTTAATCTGGTGAAGCTTCTCTTCATTTCTGTTGCATTTCTTCTATGTGCTGTACTACAGAAATACTGGTCATGTTGGCCAGTTTGCTTGTTGTTTTTCCTTTCCCATTTTGAGAAGCCCGATGCTGTTACTGAGAACAGCGCTGGTGGGTTATTTATGTATTCTGCCTAATTATTTAGTCGCTATATGCATTGTCTCAGCTTACAGTAAAGTGAGATGTACTATTTTGAACCTTGGTAAAAGGCATTGTACATTTGTGTGTTAGAATTAGCTACTTGTTTTGACTCTGTCTTCTTATCAAGGGCTGGATTGAAGCATTTGTGTAATCATGAGTGAATCACAGGTTTGAAGTGTTCCCGTTTGCAACTTCATCCACAGCCTGATAGCAGGTGGGGGGGCCTAACAAGCCTAACTGAGAACACTGAGAGATGTTTCTGGAGAAAAAGTTACTGTTAAGCTAAATTTAGTTTGAATTTAGCTCACTGAAGAATGCCATGCAACTTTTTGATAGTATGTTGTGTTTATAGTGTGGTAAGTACCCATGCTTAAAACAGGCTTTGAAGTCACACACTTTCTCTGTGCATTATTTTCGTGGGGGAACAAAATGGCTTTTGTTACGGAGTGCTTTCGTATTGTCCTTTACAACCATTGTAGCTCTGACAGAGAAAGACGAATTCTTTTTCTGACTCCGTTGAACAACATCAACAGGCTTCTCAGCACCTTCTGGCTGCAGTTGCTGGGGCCCGTCAGAAAACAGCTGCTCCTGCAGACTCAAGGTAGAGCTCCAGCTGTGGGTTTCAGTCCGTGGTTCACCAAGTTACTTTCTGTGCTGAGATGTTTCAGAAGGTGAGCTGGGAAATGCAGATCTGTGCCATGGATCGCTGTGGAAATGAGAACTTAAAAGGGGTCTGCTTCCACTGAAATGGTTTGAGATCCGTCATTTGGAAAACGTTGAAAACCAGGCATTTAAAGCAGTCGCGGTGTTTCAAGAGAATATGTAGTCACTACTGTGGAAAAGTTCGTATGAGGTCACCTGAACTGTTGCTAGGTTAGCAAAACTGTAGTGGGAATGTTTTTCCCTTTTCCTTTCTCCGATGTCTCTGAAGGAAACAGACCTGCACTGTCCTTTCTGCACAAAAGGAGAGATTGTAGTGTCTAAAAGGCCCTGACCGTGTAATGCCAAAAAATAATATGCATTGTTACGATTTTTTATGGAGGTAAAGTGGACATCACTGGTCGATGTGTAGCTGATGCATTTGATGGTGTGATACCTGATTTCCTAATACTGTGCTCCCCACCCCAGCCCCAAGCAGTGTTGTACAAGGTCTGTAACTGCAGAATTGAGTGTAAAGGGTACTTAAAAAGCGGCCAAATAAAAATCACACTCCCGTTTCACAGCTATAAATTGGTATTAAGGTGTCTGACCTTGTTTGTCTGTTCCTTCAGAAACCCAGATGCAGCTTATGGTATTACTAGGGAATAAACACCTGTGTGTTACAGCATATTCCAAATTTGCTTCCAGCTCTGTCATCATCAGCTTTAAAACTTAGTCATTCTTCACTTCTCTCCTGAAGTTTCGAGTCTGTTAAATTTCAGCTGGTTTCGGTTTCGTGCTTATTTTATTAGCATTGCTTTATTTTCTCTCTGTTCACCGTGAGATCGGAGATTTACAAATCCAGGTAAATCTTAGTTTTAAAAAAAGTAGTTCTGCCAGGCTCAGGACACTTACCTGCTTCTTTCCTTCCCACTGCCTTTGGTACTTTGTCAGGAGCACTGTGTTGAAATTATCTGCAACATTATAGGACAAGCTTTAAAACCAAAAAAAGAAAATCCTTCTATTAAGAAACAAGCTGATGTGAATCTCTGTAGCTACTTATATTGATGCAGTTGATGTTATGGAGGGCAAGAATTACAGCATTTGTAAATTGATCCAAAGTCCTTAAATGTTGCACCACATGACTATAAAGCAAGGTTGGGATGATCTGGATTTATTAAAAACTCCCATATCTCTCACCACCTGCTTACAAATAAGAACTGTAGCCAAACATAAAGGGAACTGAGCAGAAGATGAATCCAAATTTCTTTGTTTTTTCTTTTATAAACAGTGAAATAAATTAAAAGTTTGATTCACAGACATACAGAAAGCCAAGGTAGTTAAGACAGACAAAGCCTTGAATTTATCATCACCTCCATGGAGAGGAGCGTAGGAGCTGCAAGTTAGTGACTGATGACTGTATGACTCATGGGGTGTATGGAGGATAAAAATCGAACATTCGGAGAAAATGTCCCATGGAAGAGAAGTTGCTGTATACTACTAAATACAGCAGTAGCTCTCACTGCATATTTGTAGAGAATGCCACACACAGGAAATGAAGTATCTGCATCACCACTGATTTTACAGTGTCCTGCTGAGTTCTCACTGAAATGTGCATTTTCAGGGCAATGTAGTGATTTTTTGCACATTGAGACACGTTACAGAAATTGTTGGTCAAGTGCAAATATTGATTAAAAAGTGTAGAGCATTTGGATTGTCTCTGAACTCTTTTTTTTCTTTTGTGTCTATGTGGTGTAGCTCTTTTTTTCTCTGCTAGGAGCTTACATTGGTAATCCAAACTGTATATTTAGTCTTTTCATTTGTGAGAATACGGTTTGTCTCTAATTAAAGAAGAATTTGGTTTGGTATTAATCCTGTTCGGTTTTTAAATATTTTTTTCTTTTTCCCCTGAAGGCAGTTTTGCCCCTGTCCGAGTCAACCACTGAGCTTTGCAGGCTGTTAAGGGTTAGAGTGCTTTTTCTGTACTCTTCTTTTCTGGACCTCTGTTTGTGTTGTTTGCAGGGTGAAAATGATGTGCAGAATCATAATCTCTTCCTGAACCCTAAAAACAGGCAGATTAAAAAATGCAGGCAGTAAGCCTGCATAATAATTTCTCTGCAAATATTTTACTGCTTTTTACATCTGTTACACTAAAATCTGACTTAAGCTGGGCATAAATCTAGTCAGAAGAGGTCACTGGGTTATTAATCATCAGAATTAATCCTTTTAGACATGTGCTTGGTATGAGGCCAACTATTCAGAAATTGAACAGTGCACATATGTTACTTATCTGTCTGGCAGTTTGCCAGTGAAGTAAACTTTGAGTTTGTGATGGTTTCATATCCCTGTAAAGTACATTGCGTGTTTGGTGCAAGCTGATGCAGATTTTCTGTGTGTCAGCTATGGAGCATAGTCTGCTACTGAAGAATGAGTTCTCTTCAGGGTGCTTGCAAAGAGCTGTGGTCTCATAGTGTTGCATGGTTAGAAGTGATATCATTCATGGTTGACCTTTGCATGGTGCTTCCCTATGAAGTACGATGAGCCAAATTTAATACTAGTTACTCACAGCAGAGGAAGAGGCAATATTTCAAGTAGAATAATACTGTGGAACCCAAATATAGCTCAATGAAACCTCAGCCTGCCTCCACTCCTGCTGTTAGGACTTGGAGGAAACATTCGTTTATGTAAATACAACTCTTTTCTTGAGTCAGGTCTGGACTGGACCCAGCATTTCTGTTTCTCTCTTCTTAGGAGCATGCTTCATACTCGACAGAATAATGATTATTTCACATCCTAATTATGGAACTGATTCATCCCCTGGGGCATGGAAAGCAAACAGTAGGAGTTAGTGCATCATTAAAAAATTAGCGTATTTTGAGAGAGGAGGTAAAAATAAAATGCAACTCCATTGAAAAGTTTCGTGGTAAAGAAAAATTACTTGCATTAGGAGAATGTTTTAAAACAATCTGAGATTATGGCTGAAAGAACATAATCTGTTGTTAACACGTTTATACTTTGCTTGTGAGAAATTATTAATTTCTTCTTGCTTTTATTTTTCAAGGAGAAGAATGAAAGCTCGTGCTCCTCCTCCACCAAATCAGCCTTCTGCAGCAAGTAGAATTCACAGTGAGCACAAGTCACCTGCAGAGACAGCTGTAATTTCTGATCAGAACCTTGTGAGCATGAAAGAGAACATGATAAACAGATCGGTGGACTTCACAGTCATTTTACCCAGCGGGGTGGAGCAGAAGAGCACAGTACAAGGAAGGTAAGGCTTTGATTAGCTCCCACTTTCTGGAGCCCTCTGTTCCCAGTGGGATGCTTGCTTATATTAATGTCTCCCTTTCTGAGCTGATGTGGTTCCTCTGCCATGCTTCTCTCTGTATTTTAGTGAGCTGTTGTGCCAGAGAGTCCCAAGAGACATGTAGAGGACCCTCTCTGCTGGGGCAAGAAGGATTTAGCAGCTATTGTATCACTCTTTTCCCTATGGATCACCCTCAGCATGTGTATGGATCCATCTCTTCCATGTAGTGCCACTGAGCTAATCTCAGGTTGTATCTTATCTCATAATACACAGGGGTTTTGGTGCAAGAGAAGTAGGTGCTGCTGGCAAACAGCGATCCTGACGATGTGCCTGTCTGGGGTCACACTGAGAAGCAAGCTCAGAAGATGAATGATTCATCACATTTGCTGCTAAAAGGCTACTACCTAGTGACCATTACTGAAGCCTGGTGGGACAGATCCTCTGACTGGAGTGCAGCGATCAGTGGCTACAGGCTGTTAAGAGGGAAACAGGCAAGGAAGGGAGGGTGGAGGGGTTGCCCTCTACATCAAGAGATGGATAGAGTGTGAAGAGCTGTCTGTGAATAGCCATGAGCCAGTTGAAAGCTTATGGGTAAGAATCAGAGACCACGGCAACAAAGGAAACCTTGTGGTTGATGTCTAATACAGGCTGCCCAGTCAGGGGGAGACTATTGATGAAGCCTTCTTACTCCAGCTGCAGGAGACATCTCCCTTGCAGCATCTGCTGAAAAAGTAGCATGGCGAGCTGTAGGCAATCCAGGAGACTCCTGGAGTGCGTTGAGGGTAACTTCCTCAGACAAGTAAAAGACAGCCCTACCAGGGGAGATGTGATACTGGACCTGATGGTCATCAATGCAAGTGAGCTAATTGGTGACATCTAATGGAGGCAGCCTGGACTGCAGTGATTACACACTTGTGGAGTTTGCAGTCCTGAGAGATGTGGGACAGGCAAAGAGTAAAGTCAGGACCCTGAATTTTAGGAAAGCCAACTTCCAGCTCTTCAAGGAGTTAGTCAACAGGACCCCCTGGGACACTGCCCTCAGGGACAAGGGAGCAGAGCAGAGCGGGCAGATCTTTAAGGATGCTTTCCATGGAGCACAAGAGCTGTTGATCCACAGGTGTAAGAAATCAGGTAAGGAGGGCAAGAGGCTGGCATGGCTGCGTGGAGACCTGCTGGTCAAACTGGAGGGCAAGAAGGAAATGCACAGGCAGTGGAAACAGACAGGTATCTTGGGAAGAGCACAGGGACACTGCCTGGTTGTGCAGAAATGGGGTCAGGAAGGCCAAGGTGCAGCTGGAGCTGAACTTGGCAAGGGACATAAAGAATATCAGGAAGGGCTTTTGCAGGTGTGTCAACCAGAAAAGGAAGATCAAAGGAAGCATAGCCCCCCTGATGAGCAAGACTGGTAAACCAGTGACAATGGATGAGGAGAAGGCTGAGGTACTCAACTTCTTTGCCTCAGTCTTCACGGGCAAGCTCTCTTCCCACACCTCTTGAGTGGAAAATGAACTGCAAGAAAGAGACTGGGGAGCAAAGTCCCTCTGACTGTGAGGATCAGGTTCATGACTGCTTAAGGAACCTGAACATACGTGAGTCCACAGGATGTGATGAGATGCATCCCAGAGTCCCAAGGTAATAGGCTGCTGTAGTTGTCAAGCCAGTCTCCGTGATATTTGTGAAGTCGTGGCAGTCAGGTGAAGTCCGTGGTGACTGGAAAAGGGAAACATCACACCCATTTTTAAAAAGGGTAGAAAGTAGGACCCTGGGAACTGGTGAGCTGTCAGCCTCACCTCTCTGCCTGGAAAGATCATGGAACAGATCCTCCTAGAAGCTCTGCTAAGGCACATGGACGACAGAGAGGTGATTTGAGACAGGCAGCATGGCTTCACCAAGGGCAAGTCCTGCCTGACCAAACTGGTGGCCTTCTACAATGGAGTAGCTACATCAGTGGACAAAGGAAGGGCTATGGATGTTGTCTATCTGGACTTTTGTGGCCTTGAACATGGTCCCCCACAACATCTTTTTCTCTAAATTGGAGAGGTATGGGTTTGATGGGTGGACTGTTTGGTGGATGAGGACCTGGCTGGATGGTCGCACCCAGGGAGTGGTGGTCAGTGGCACAATGTCTGGATGGACACCAGTGACAAGTGGTGTCCCCTGGGGTCCATGCCCGGACCAGTACTATTTAGTATCATCAGTGAAACAGACAGTGGGATCGTGTACACCTGCAGCAAGTTTGTGGATAACACCAAGCTGAGTAGTACAGTTCACGTGCCTGAGGGACAGGATGCCATCCAGAGGGACCTGGACAAGCTCGAGAAGTGGGGCCATGAAACCTCATGAGGTTCATTCAACAAGGCCAAGTGCAAGGTCCTGCATCTGGGCTGGGGAAACCCCTGGTATTGATACAAGCTGGGGATGAAGGGATTGAGAGCAGCCCTGTGGAGAAGGACTGGGGGGTACTGGTGGATGAAAGATTAGACATGAGCTGGCAATGTGCACTGGCAGCCCAGAAAGCCAATCGTATCTTGGGCTGCATCAAAAGAATCTTGACCAGCAGGTCAAGGGAGGTGATTCTGCCCCTCTGCTCTGCTCTGGTGAGACCCCACCTGGAGTCCTGTGTCCAGCTCTGGAGCCCTCAGTACAGGAAAGACATGGACCTGTTGGAGAGGAGCCAGAGGAGGCCACAAAATGATCAGAGGGCTGGAAAACCTCTCTTATGAGGACAGGCTGAGAGAGTTGGGGTTGTTCAGCCTGGAGAAGAGAAGGCTCTGGGGAGACCTTATTGAGGCCTTTCAGTACTTAAAATAGGCCTGTAAGAAAGATGGGGACAGACTTTTTAGCAGGGCCTGTTATGATAGGACAAGGGGTAATGGTGTTAAACTAAAGGAGGGGAGATTCAGACTGAACAAGAGGAAGAATTGTTTTACAGTGAGAGTGGTAAAATACTGGAACAGGTTTCCCAGAGAGGTGGTAGATGCCCCATCCCTGGAAACATTCAAGGCCAGGCTGGACGGGGCTCTGAGCAACCTGATCTGGTTGAAGATGTCTCTGCTCATTGCAGGGGGGTTGGACTAGATGATCTTTGAAGGTCCCTTCGAACCCAAGCTAATCTATGATTCTATGATTCAGAGAACTTGCCTGGATAGTATATTGCTATTGTGTAGACAGCAAAGCATCTGCTGGTATTTAGGAAGCCTTTTCTATGTGAACATGTATTGTTTTTTGCCACGAGAAGAGAGGTTGTCCTTGTCACTGGGTACAATCAAGGGCATATGTACTGGTAAGGCAGTTTTGAGATTATTTTCTTCATCATGGGAGCTTTTCCTGCTCTTCATCTGTGGGAACCGTTTTGAAAGAGGAAGACCTTTTTCCTTTAAGAAATATTTTGGAAGAGTTTTAAAATATAATCAGTAGTATGGCGAAACTGTAGGAAACAATGTTGTGATCAGTAGTGGTCAAGAAACCGTAGAAAATGATAATACCAGATCAGGAAGATACATAGATGGCCTGTTGATAAGTCAGGGCCTCTACTTATTTTGCATTTGGGGTATGCAGTAGTTAGCCTGCATTCCTGTACAGCTACTCTTCTTGGTCTGATATATTAGTCTATTTTGACTGTTTGTGTATTTTGATGGCTGAGGAGGACATGTACAGCAGTGTGTGGTGTCTGGTGCTTCATTCTTCCCCCTACTTTTCTTGTAGGAATTAGTGTTCTCTTAGCCACTCTCAGGAGACGAGTGCAACTTGTGTGGGTCAACTCCAAAGCCAAAGTGATATTAAAGGTTTTAAAGGAAAGCAGTGCTTATCAGAGCTCTCAAGTTATATATTTAGTGATCGAGTTTTTATTAGGAAATTTGGACTTAATGAGAGATGGAAGAGAACAGGCCTGGAAAATAGAACAGGACATGAAACTCATTGGTGATTATATCTCAAAGAAAGGTGATATTTCAGTGGCAAACACAAGCCACCTGGGAGCTCACAAGAGGCTAATCTTCAGGTAGCATTTTGTATAGAGAGATACATAATTGCCATATAGTTAGAAAATATTTTCCCTCCAAAAACCAAACCAAACAAAAAAACCCCACAACAAAAAATGCTCCAAAAACCAAACCAAAACAACAATTTAAAAAAAACACCAAACCAAACACCCCAAGAGTACTACAAGAGTGGTGTTTTAATGTGACCATTTGAAGAATGTACAAGCTAGAGGAGCAGAGAACAAGTGGAAGATCCCTGTACAATAAACATTCTGTCTCTCACACAGATGTTTATTATCACTACCATTGCTATCACATACACTGAGCCTGAGTATTTTATTAGAGTCTTTAGTTTGTGGACTAAAACCTGAAAGGAATGTCAAAAATTAAACCTTAGACATTTCTGTGGGGTCATTTATATCATCTATATTAAGCACTCTAAGCAACCAGTATGTTCTCGTCATTGTTCTGTGAAGGTGCCCAGTTTTCTCTGTTGACTGCATGACAGGTCTAGGCCCCTGATTTAGGCAGCAATTAAATTCCTGCTTGTGCTAATCTGAGTATCACCAGTGCCTAACCTAGGTAGTAGGTGTTCTCCCTCAGCGCTATCTTGAATGCTTGAGGTGGAGAGTTAGTGACAAATGTCAGGCACTATGTCCATGGTTAAAGCCACTCCTCGGTCATGAGCCCGTTTATATATTGTATCCCCTCCTTGATGGCCCGAAGCATCATGGGCCCACCAAGCTAGGAAAAGTTCACATTTATGTTACCAGTCCAAATCCACCTCAGCTACTTTAATCTTAGCAGCCTGATCTGCTTGCTGGTTGTTTTGATGTTCCTCAGTGGCTTGGCTTTTAGGCACATGGGTGTCTACATGCCGTACTTTTACAGTCAGGTTCTCTAGTCAAGCAGCAATGTCCTGCCACAATGGGGCAGCCCGAATAGGCTTGGCTCTGCACTGCCAATTATTTTGCTTCCACTGTGAACTTTAATTCAAGTACATTTAAAATCTTGAACAGTTTGTCAGCGCAGAAGTTGTGGGTGGCCAGTTGTGGGAAATGGAAGATTATGGAAACAGAGGGGAGTAAATAATCCTAACAAGTTATGAAATAAGAAAAGGATACCCTGTAATGCGCCCTGCGTTACAGTGACATCAGTCTGTGAACAGACCTTGCATGTGGTGCTGTTCTTTCTAACCACTGGAAGGTGAAGTTTTCTGTACATTAATACTGGTTACATTTTTAAGGATGTGGAAAAAAAAAAGAAGTCAAAAGCAGTGAAAGTTTTAGGGCATGAACTGTCTTAAGGCTTCAGGTTTGGGTGAAAGGCCAAGCTTCTTCATCTTTTTGCATTGTTTTGACATTGTAAACTGGGCAGCTGCGAGGTACAATGATACACAGAGGTAAACATTTAATGGTGAAGATACTGGATTTAAAACAAATGTGTTTCTTTTAGTTTGAAGGAAGTATGGGAGCCAGTGCAGGTAATAAATTCTTTTCCCTGTTCACTCTTTTTATCTATGGTGATAAAATGGAAAGACATGTCAGAAAAATTCTGCTGTTGTTTATACTGCTATAAATCTTCAGTATTTCCGTTGCCATCTTAAAACTGTGCTCTGCAAAATCTGCTTTTGAGTACCCTGGCAATATAGCTTTTCTCTTGCAGAAAAATTTGCAAAACCTTGCCCAGGGCATCATCGTAATGAAAAATGATTCTGCAATTTCTGCAGTCCACAGTGCAGTGAAGTACACAAGAGGATGTTTGAAAATATAACTGTTGTAATTACTTAGTATCACTTAAGGTTATTATAAATGAACCAAGTTAAAAATCAAAATTGTTCAATTTGTTCATTCTATGTAAGCAAAACAGCATATTGTTAATTTTACTTTGTTCTCCATATAGAAAGTTCCTATAAATATCATCAAGAGGCCAGAAAATTTTCATTTTCTTGAAAGATAGTTCAAGGAAAAAAAGAAGGTGTGTGCTATTTCAAATTATTTTATTGGAATCTGGAATTTTAAAGTAGATTTATTAATAGAAATTAACTCAAGATGACAACCTCTTAAAGAGTTTATTGCCATCTTGTAACACACAATTTATTCAAGATTTTGAAAATACATAGTGCAGATTTTTGGGCAAAGTTGAGTCCTTAAGAAGTGTGTGCAGCAATAGAATAGTATTAGAAAACAGTTTTCTACTTTAAAACATGTAAAAGTGTTCATGAAAAACTGTTAGCCTTCTTCCCCTGAAAAGGATTATAAAATACCCCACAACTAATTTTTATTTCTACTGTTGTACAAGCAGTAACTGATGTGCTTAAAGGATGGGCAGAGCGTTGGCCACTTACGTATTTAGTGCATATAGATCTGTAGCAGATCCACACAAACTGTTAGCACGTCTGGCAGAGGCAATGGCTAGATGTTTAAAAGGAAAATAAGTGGAAAAGCTCACAGGAGTTACCAGAAACCTTTTCTCTTTGTGATTCTCACAGGTAACACTTTCAGTGGGTAACCTATACATAAATGAATCACGCATCTGTCTCCATTCACACAGAGTGACACTGAGAAGGATTTCCTGGTTAACAAAGATACAGACATTTAGTGTGAGCAGCTTGAGAAGTCAGAAGTATTTGAAATACATTGCAGAAAAACTGAGCTATATGAAGCTAAAATGATATTTGATTTGGAGTTGTCAGCACGTGGATGACCAAAATGCAGAAGAGTAGACTGAACAGTAGTTACTCCTGCTGTTATCTTACATAGAATCATAGAATCATTTCAGCTGGAAGAGACCCTCAGGATCATCGAGTCCAACCATAACCTAACTCTAGCACTAAGCCATGTCCCTAAGAACCTCGTCTAAGCACCTTTTAAACCTCTCCAGGGATGGTGACTCCACCACTTCCCTGGGCAGCCTGTTCCAATGCCCAAGAATGCTTTCCGTGAAGAATTGCATATTACACAAATTCTCTCATCCAGGTGATGCACAGGGAGTAGGGTACTAGAACAAATAATAAACTAGCTGAAGCTGTAGTCATGTTCTGCAAATACTGAAGAACAGAGCACAGTGCAGAGCATAAAGCTACTGTCATCACAGAAAGAATATTCTGACATGTTTCTCAGTAAAAGACTCTTAAGTGATATTAATTGTGGGCTTGTAGCTCAACATACAAAACTGTCTCAAGAAAGACTGAAGGTGTGAAAGTAGACCAGGTTGGTAAAATATGAGAGAGGTGTCGTTAGAAGATGAACAGGGCACATATAGCAAAAGGGTTAAAAATGAGCTTAACTAAATACTAAATAGGGGTCAGGTCAAGAGTACAGTAGTTCATTGTAGGCTTTAAGAAAAAAAATTACTAGAATAATTTACAGAATAATTTACGTTGGAGAGGGGCCACTGTAACTTCCTGCTTTAACTCCCTGCTCAGAGCAGGTCTCACAAGAGCAGGTTGCTCAGGGCTGCCTCCAGCCAGGTTTGAATACCTCCAGGGAGGAGGTTTTCAAACCTCTCAGTTCCAGGGTTTGACCATCCTCGCAGTGAAAAAAAAACATTTCCTTGTACCTAAATGGAATTTCCTATGTTGGCACTTGGCTCTTGTCCTCTTGCTGTTCACCACCAAGAAGAGTCCGGCTCTGTAACCCTGCTGGTTGGTACTTACAGCAACAGATCTCCCTTCATGCTTCTCATCTTAAGGTTCAACAAACCCAATCCTCTGCCTCTTCTTGTGTGTCATCTTGATGTTCCTTCTGTGGACTTGCTCAGTTATGGAAATAAAGAGCCAAATATACATTAGCAAAATAAGGAAAGAAATAGAAAGCATTTATGAATATCTGTTTATCATGCTTCCTGTACTTCTTTTGATGCAGCTTGCTATTTAGTATATACATTTCTGGTTGTGTAGGAAAACTAGTATTTTCATAAAATGCCTGCTGTACTTCAGAGCAAAAGAAAGTAATGATGATAAATGCTGTTTTCTGTTCTTAAATGCAGGCAGTCGAAGTGTCAGAGACTTGATGTCACCCTCTTTACACTACTGCTTTTCTTTTCCAGTCAGTTGTTGCTTTAGATTCCTGATGTCTGTTTGGCATTGATCTAAATAAAGATGATTCTTTCCTCCAGTTTGAGGTTTTTTTAATGTGCATTTGTAGCATGAATTAGAAGGCAGTAGTCAAGTCAATGCCATTTGATAGAGTACAACTTTATCCTGCACATTTCTTTCCTAGATATACAAGGCTGTGGTTTAAAATGGATTTCTCTGTGTGATCCAAGAAGATGAGGCCAAGCCACACCCAAGTCAACTCGGTTGTTTTCTGCCTCTTAAACTATAGATGTATTTGCTGCATTTTACTGGTGAACAACAGGACACAAGTGGTCTGACACACTCAAACTTGATCAGGACTTCAGCCTGATAAATATTGCTGACAAAGTAGTTATTTTTTTACAGATCAGAATTGGTGTTAAATGTCAAACAGCTTAGTAATAAGAGTATCAGGACAGAGCTAAGTACTGTCCTTTGCTAAGGATAGTTGTGTGGACCATCTTCTCTGAATGTTAGATTGCGTTCATCCTCCAGTTTTATTTCTGTGCTGTAGTATTTGTTTATCAGTCATCAGTGTTTGGCGTCTGTCACATAGTGCTTGGTCTCTCCACCCAAAATTTCAGCAACATCTTATTAAAGTAAGAAAGCAATGTGTTTCTTGGCTGAGTAGTTGGAAAGGCGGGAGACATTTCACTTCATTTCAGTTTTAGATTTAATCCTTTATGATCAAACCTGCCTGAATTTGAAAGTAAATTATGCTCTCTCCCAAGTCTCAAAATCAGGTTAAAATAAAGCGCAGATATGTCTGGAATTAGATGGAAAAAAAGGAAGGGCTGACTCTTTGTATCATCCTAGAGCCATATTCAGCCCAAGGTCAGAAAGAAAAATTGGTCTAGATTAGTAGATGGCTCAGTACCATTCTCTTGCTGTGTTTAGTGACTTTCTTCTCTGTGTGGCATATACATGGAGTTAGTTGAAATAAAACTCCCATTTAAAGTAAGGCTGAACTTTATTACAGTTTCGAAGGAGAGCTTTTCAAGTTTGTGAAATTGAAATCTGATGTAAGAGCAACTTCATTGCAGGGACTTCCCAGCTCTTTTTCTTCTCTGGAAACACATGAATTTTGAATTTTGTGGAGATTATTTTCCCAAATTTAGGTTTAGGAAGAGCATACTTTTCATTTTGAAGTTGTTTCAAAAACTTTGGACAGATTGCTTAATGTATACTCATACATGGTACAGATGGAGCCTGGGGATGCTTTTCATGGAACAATTGTGTATTCTGAGCAGCATGACTCAGGATGGGATGTTGCGGCTTACTTAAGTGTTACATTGAACACGTACCTGCTCTGTTATCAACAGTAAGATGAAACCTCAAATTTGGCTGGATTTTTAAGTTGTTCATTGCCCAGACAAATTCGTTTAACTTGCATGCTTGTCTGCAACCAATTTTCTCAGATGGCTGGTGTGGATTATTCTTGCAATGGTGGTGCTGTTGCTGCTGAACATATTTCATAATTTCAGGGGAAGGTGCACAGAATCACAAACTGTTCTTTCGATGAACTATGTCGTTAAAAAGAATCCCTTTTCAAGTGCTCTTTTTTTTTTTTTTAAAGTGTTTTTAATGAAATAGTTTACATGAGGTAAGATAACTGTCCAAATTGGAATGAATTATGACAATATTATGCACTATGGAAATATGTTAGTGTTCTACTTTAAAGAGAAATGTCTAGCACCTAGAACACCATCTGCTGAGCTTCTCCCAGGTTATTTGCTTTTCTCTGAAACAATAGTAATAAGGCTGAGGGGAAAAAAACACATGCAAATTTCCCTTTAAAAGGACTATGTCTGTAAACAGACAAGCTGAGATCTGTATCAGGCAGACTGACGCTTCCTTAAATGCTTGCTGCTGCACAGCATAATGAATAGTCATGTAAATATCACTGTAGCCAGGGTTCTCCTGTAGTTTGGACTTAGTAGATGTGAATGTTTTTGTTGGTTTGTGGCATGTTACATGTAAATTCAACCTGGTTGTGAAAAACAGACCTTTGCAACTTGGGCACAGTGCCAGAATAAGTCATGATGAGATTACCTGATACAGTTTCAGTTTTAGATACTACACATTTCTGTTTAGATTCTCTGTATGTTAGCAGTTACCACAATGCTCTATTTTTCTGAAGCCTCCAATACATATTAATGACATCTGTTTTCCTTGTTTGATCTCCAGTGATCACCTTCTCACTGCGTTCTTCTCTTTTCAACGCAATCACCTATTTCAAATTTCCACATTCGCCACTTTTTCAGCTCATACTGCGTAACTCAGTTAAACTTGAAATAGGTTACTGTAAAGAAGGTCGTTTCTACTCTCTTGTGTGGGAAGAGCTGTCACCTATATATATTTTCCAGTTGTTGGCCAACAGTATATACATAGAAGATGATCATCCCACCACCCAATTGTTTCCAGGTGCTGGCAGCTTGTGGTTGAAGAGCAGTTCTTGAGCTACGAATGTAATGCTGGTAGCTAATAACCTTTGAAGGATTTTATTTTATTTGAATTTGCATGCATTTTGAATCTGTATACAGTTTTTCTAGTTTACTTATTAGAAGAGATGCCAGTTCCTTTGGCAAACACCTGGTCTATGCACTTGCTTTCACTTCTGCTAGAAGAAAAATATTCCATGTATATTACAGGTTTCAGGTACTGATGGTTTTTTTTTCAACTTATGTTGTTTTGTTGATGGTAGATACTGGTTTATAAACCCAAAACTTTTCAGAAACGTAACCAGTTTTTATAAACTTGTTTTCTCTGATCCTGGATGGAATTTTAGGGAGGAACGTTGAAAACAAAGAGCTCTTCAGTACCTTGGTTGAAGAGAATTTGTGGGGTGTGGAGGAACACAGTTCGTATCAGCTGTGTCTGGCAGTGTCAAGCTCTAGTGCATGTTGAGTTATTGACACAAAACAGAGTACATCCATGCAGAGGCGTGGAATAAGAAGGTCAGTGACTGATTCTTCTAACCTCGTGGTTTAAGAATCACATCTGCAGTAAGAGTTCTTGATCATGCAAATACTCAAAACCAGATGTTTTTATACAGGGTTAGCATCCTCACCAAAAAACCCCAAACAAACAGCAAAGCAAGGGATCTCTTGTACTTGGAAATGTTGCTGATGTCAAATGGATAGAAGGGGGGAAACTTGAAGTTGTAAGCTGCAAAAAAATATTCCCATCTACCTTTTGTTCCACATTTTAATGCTCCATCTTTAGTTGCATTAGGTGATGTTTTAAATTGTACCATGAGTGTATCATTTATTTATATCTTGTCTTTGTGTTAAAAAACGGGGTATGAATTAGAGAATTTAATGTATGGATTTAACAGACAGGATGCACTTTGTCTGTTCTTGGCTTATGTTTCTTAGTGCTATCTGGATCTGGGAGTGTTGATTGACAGCTGGCTGAATATGAGCCAGCAGTGTGCCCAGGTGGCCAAAAAGGCCAACAGCATCCGGGCTTGTATCAGGAATAGTGTGGCCAGCAGGACTAGGGAAGTGATTGTCCCCCTGTACTCAGCACTGGTGAGGTGCCACCTTGAATCCTGTGTTCAGTTTTGGGCCCCTCACCACAGGAAAGATGTGGAGGTGCTGGAGAGAGTGCAGAGAAGGGCAATGAAGCTGGTGAGGGGCTTGAAGTACAAGTCTGATGAGGAGCAGCTGAGGGAGCTGGGGCTGTTTATCCTGTAGAAAAGGAGGCTGAGGGGAGACGTTATCGCTGTCTACAACTACCTGAAAGGAGGGTGTAGCATGGAGGGTGTTTGTCTCCCAAGCAGCAAGTGATAGGATGAGAGGAAGTGGTCTTAAGTTGTGCCAGGTTTAAAATTAATATTAGGAAAAAATTCTTCACAGGAAGGGTTGTCAGGCATTGGAACAGGCTGCCCAGGGAAGTGGTGGAGTCACCATCCCTAGAAGTGTTTAAAAGGCGTTTAGACAAGGGTCTTAGGGACATGGTTTAGTACCAGAGTTAGGTTAGATTATGTTCCCTGATCTGAACATAGGCTGAAGAGACCTTCAGTGATTCTGAAGGTCTCTTCCAACCGAAATGATTCTGTGATTCTATGATTATTGGCACTGTTGTCTGCCTCATAGTGAGTAGTTAATTTCCAGCTCATCAACACACACTGAAATGAGAATAAATTTAATTCCTAACATTTTATCTGATCTGTTTGGCATTTCAAAGCATTAGCACTGTTCCCTCTCAAAGATGGTTAACTACTGACACATCCACAGCTTGTATTGTCTGTTTTTTTTCCCCATGTTAAAAGTGAGGTAAATTTTTTAGCAACTGTTTTTTCTCATGCTAATGGTCAATGTCTTCTTCCTTGCAGTAAAGCTGTGATGGATCTGTTGGTCGATTTATGCAGCCAGTATCGCTTAAATCCATCCCAGCACAGTCTTGAACTGAAGTCCTCAGGAACCCAACAACCCCTGAGTTACAAGCCAAACACTTTGATAGGAGCACTGGATGTACAGACAGTACTTCTGAAAGAGAAGGTTCCCGAAGAGAAGACAAAGCGACCTCTGCCAAGGGCCCCTGAGGTTGGTACTCTGTAGGGCTAAAATGATGCCGTGAAGCATCATTGTGTTCCTATGATTTCAAGCAGCTCTTCCAATCTTTGCATCTTGAAACCAGATGGGAAAGGCTTGAGATTGACTATAACCTGCTTTACTAGCTTAGCTGATTTGCATGCAGACTGGCAGGTGTCGGTCTGGACTCCAGCATTTAGACAAAATGTTACGTTGCATATGGTTGGATAGATGGAAATCTGATCTTATAAAGAACCCTTGATTGAAGGCCAAGGTGACAGAAATTTGCTGTAGTGGCTGAAATTAGGGTTGTGGGATTGTGTGGAGGTAGGTAGGGTTTTTGGTTTTCCATGTTTTTTTGAAGATATGGGAGAAGACCGATAGTTAATAACAGTGTTTCACAGTATTGACAAGATTCAGAAGTAACCATTTTCCAAATATGTTTGCTGAAATATTTTTTTAATCATTATAGCTAATTATACTGTCACACCTTTCAGATTGGTACTTGTAAACATTTACAAATTACATCTGCTTCTGATTCCTTCTCCATATTTGCCTGTTCTTGTAATGTGTCCTTAGTGACAAGGGAATTCTGAGGTTTTAAATTTATTTTTAATAGTATGTTTTGCAATAGTATGCATGTCGGGTAAGTTTGCCTGGGAGGAGTAAAGACAATATAGAAGTCCCCAGTGTCTTTCTCACTGTAAGAGAGACTAGCTATCATGGAGTGAGGGCTGAGAGCTTGTGTTTGTTTTTGCAGAAATCTGTGAGGCTGGTTGTGAACTACCTGAAGACGCAGAAGGCTGTGGTTCGAGTTAGTCCAGAGGTGCCTCTCCACAGCATTATCCCAGCTATTTGTGAGAAGTGTGAAGTCAGTCAAGAGCACATTGTTCTTCTGCGAGATGGCATCACTGGGGAGGAGCTGGAGCTTACCAAGTCCTTGGAGGAGCTGGGGATCAAGGAGCTGTATGCCTGGGACAGAAAAAGAGGTGAGCTGAGACTGAAGGCGGTCGCTGCAGGGTTAGATTACATGCCAACAAAATTACAGGCAGCTTAAAATCACTTGTGCTCTCGTTCCTTTGGGGCCCAGCTGGAAAAGCGGAGTGACATCTCGGTCTGGAGAGCAGCGCGGGTTTGTTCAGAGAGCCGTGCCCAGAGCGGCAGCCGGCACAGCAGCGTGCCCAGCTGTCCCTGGCCGCTCTTGGGCGCCCTGCCAGGCTGGGCTGGCTCCTGGCAGGGCGCAGGCTGGCCTGGGGCAAGGCCAAAGGAGGAGCTTTGCTACCTCCTGGAGCTGCTGTCAGTACAGGTGTGCGTAACACGGGGCCTCATCCGGGCAGAGCCTGTCACCCACCTGTGCTGTGGTTTGGAGAGAAAGAAAGAAGACATGCCATAGCCATGGCAGCTGCGAAAGCGGAGAGGCAGAGGCGACAGACCAGGGCTTATGCGAAACAAACTGTGGATAGGTTCAGAGGCAGTCCCTCCAAAGAGAGAAGTTATTGATGGTTTAGTGAAGAGGAGCTAAGAGGTATTTGTATTTCAAATTTTGTTCTTTTATTTATTCACTCTCTGTTCTCATAGACAATATTGTAAGTGGCAGCTTCTTGGGCTTAAGTTTTTCCAGCCTGATTGTGTATTCAAATAGCATAATTATGCGATGTGCTTTAAAGTATACCCACCTTAAAAATACACATTGACAAGCGCTGCTTCCTTTGAGGTCAGAAAGCAATATTCATTAAAATTGTCTCCTACAGTTTGTCTCAATCGGTATCACTTCTAGCACGGTAAATGTCCTTTTTTATTGTTTAGATAACATCAGTCTTCTAGGCGCTGAGCAGGAGGCTTATTTTTTATTTATATAGTTATTTATTTATGTTGACGTTCTGTCTCTTCTTTCAAACTGCTTTGGTAAGTGACAGTTCTACCTCTGTGTGAGTCAAATTTCAATGAGTTCAGACTTTTAAGTAAACTAAATATCTCCTTTTCCTTTGAATTGTTAGGATGCTCAAAAAAGTGGCTGACAACATGTCATAATTCAATTGCATGTTCATTTTTTTGAGACATGTTTACAGTAATTAAGCCAACCATTTTGGAGCAACATATTGAACATGCAGAGTATTCAACAGGATTCATTCGGCGTACTTCAGGGACAACTTATAGACCAATTAGCCTAAATCTTCCTTAAAGTCTTTTCATGTAAAATGAAAGTGATGGTGTATATACTGGTGCAATGTTCATCCTTGAATCTGGTTGTAGCCTTGGGAGTCAAAACCAAGACTTTACTTCAGGGCTGGGTTTATAGCAGCAAGTTATATAACACTTCATAATGTGCTGCTCTCTGCATCAGAATTTTTCTTTATATTTTATTCTTTTTTAACCTTTCAGTATACCTTTCATTTTGATAAAATCCCCATGATCCCGAGTGTACTTCACACTTTTCTGCCTTCCTCTTACTCTCCACCATGATGTCTGGTGAGAAAACCAGTAAATACACATGCAATTTACAAAAGGTTTCCTTTGTTCTAGCAAGTTCTTTCTTCCCGTGTTTTTATTTGTAATCTCCAAGAGGAGTAATCCTATTGGTTTCAGTAGCAGTTGGTCTATGAATTGTGCACTGAGTAGATGTCCAGTCTGTTCAGTTAGCAGAACAGATGGATTTTTAAAACACATTCCCACTAATGAGTAAGGCATCATAGGTGCTGACAGCGTAGTCTGTGCTTGTAAGAGCAGGTTCTAGAAAAACTTTGTGCTCGTCATTCTCTCCTTACGTGAAACAGAAATACCGAGTGCTGAAGGACTATTAAAAGACAAGCTCTGCTGCCACCTGCTTGCTTAATTTGATTTAGCAGTTGAAGCAGCTCCATGAGTGAATCAGGTATTAATAAAAAGACAGCTCATCTGCTTCTAGTGGCAGCTCTGCATGTCTGTTGTCGGTCAACATTTTTTTCTGTAATGCTTAGGAAAACTTTACTAGGAGTAATCAATGGATATTGTAACTTACAAGGCAATATTAGAACTTTAATGTGTCTTCTCTTGTCCTTTCATTGCCTGCCTTTTCCAGTTCCTCCATCAAAAACTCAGTCTGAACCTTCTCTGAACTATAGAGGTACTGTACAATGCTGCTGAGGGAAAAGTATCTTTCCCTTCACACTATGTTTAATGTGGGTTTGCTGGATGGATCTTCAAGAATGTCATGTGAAATGCTGTAGAGAAACTAGCTAATTTCGATCGTCGTTGTCCTTTGCAAAGTGTTGATAACACGTCTGTGCTTTTGGTCAGAACAAACGCACGTCTGTGCATACTGCTTCTTCAGTAATTGCCATTAAAATGCCAGCAATTAACAAATCCTGTCATTTAACTGTTCTGTGGTATGGTATGTTTCTAACAATACTCCAAGCTTTTTCAGGTTACCTAAAGCATGATTAGTTGAATTTCAGAAGTCCTAACATTTCAGTTGTCTCTTGGGTTCACAATTTATTTAGTAGCAAAGACAGAATATTTTGAGATCTAGGAGATCTTCTGCTGATTTCAGTTTACATTCAACAAAGCATTTTAATTTCAAACCTATGCAGACATGTTGGGTAACTGTGGATAGATGTTGACTTCCGAATTGCTGTGGCAGGTGGGGTTTGATTAGACTACCTTGGTGCTTCTGCTTCTAGTTAAACAGAAAATTTAGTATATCCTTTTCCCCACTGAGTCTGTTACAATACATTTCTTAAATTAATTATCCTTGGGAAAGGTATGTTTCATTTCTAGTGGTCTTTGCTTCTTTGCATTGCTAGTAAACACAACATAGGCAAAATAAAACTGTGGATAACTTATTTAAATTTTAAGGAAGGAAGGAAAGTCCACCTCTGGTATCTGACAGCCATTGAGCGTATCTTAGCTCATGGCCTATTGCCTCTTGGCTTCACTAATGCCAGCACTTTTCCCACTTAATCCTCTGTCATTACTTGCTGTGAGTTTCTCTTATACGGAGCGTAATACTAAAGAGAATACCTACTGTATTTATTTAAGAAAAAAATTATACAGTTCTGTAAAGATTCCTTGGTTTTTTGAGATGATATGCTGTGTTTAAAATCCCAATTTATTGGTGTTCCACAATGTTTAGTGGTAACGCTGATGATCAGCTGTCACTGAAATACCTTATGCCAGCCTTTCATTGTCATAGTTGAAGACTATGTGGGTAGGGGAATCATGATCCACATTTAATTGCAACCCAGCCCAGAGCAGAAAAACAGCAGTTTCTGATGAATGAGCACAGGCAGCACTTAGTATTTGAGGAAGGTATTAATTTATTACTGTGTTTTTTTGCAGTGGAGTTGCAGGGGATAGTTTCTCCCTGTTTTCCTCTGGGCTTATAATCTTTTCTACTGCGCCTAGAAATATTTTATGTTCTTAACACCTTCTAACCCCTAACATTGTTGATATGCAGAAGTGATCTGTGTGAAAATCATGTGCTTTGTGTGAAGTGCAAATCAGTTTACGGAAATTCTGGGATGAGGGTTTTGTGAAGTAAACCTTTGTTTTGTGTCAACAAACAAGTAGTTTTGCATGTTATTCTTAATTATTATTAAATAAATATAGCAAGTATTTAAAAGATATAAAGCATTTTTTCTCTCTACGTTAAACTTTCTGTGTGATAGTGGGATAATCTGGTGTGTTTGGAATCAGGGAGGAATCTTCATAGCATTGTGCAGTGTCTATTAAAAAAGTGGGAAAGCTTTATAGTCTTTATATTGAATATCAAACCAATGGTTGTTCCCTGTAATTCATGACCTTATCATTTTGTTCATCCAGCTTAGCTGACGTGGGGGACATAGAAGGGAGGCTGAATCGTCTGAGTATTCATACGGTTCCTTAGCTGGTTCAAGGAGGACACGCATGTTTGAGCTCTTACAGCCTGAAATGCTTACAAACTTGCCTCTTTTCCCTCCTGAAGTAAAAACACCAAGATGAGAAAAGATGAGCACAAACAGTGGATTTAAGTTGGTTTCCCTTTTCCAAGGGAAAGGTCTCTTTCCTCTTCATGGAGCTTTATCCAAATCCACATTGACGGTCTTTCCGTTAACTTCACTGTGTTAAGTCAGGCCTGTGAATTGTTAAAGCTAGTCACCATCATATTTTTTTAAAGGTTTTTTTTTTTTTTAGTATTACAGTACTCCACAAGTTTTAAGTGAGACATCTAACAGGGAGTTCTGAAGACTAAACAACTTGCTCATGTTTTGCCTTTTAATAAGGATTACTAAATTACAATTGAAAATATTGCAGTTTATTAAATTATTCTATTTGCCTCCTTTAGATTTTGGAACAAATTCAGAGCAAACAAAAATTTGAAGAAAAGTGCAGGATCTGGCAGTTACTTAGATAATTCATTTCGTAACATCTCCAGCTCATAAAAAAATACACCATTAGTCCATGATGTTTTAAAATACTGATCTTCTGAATCTTTATTTCAGAAATGTAAAAAATATCCCATTATAATTGTTTCAGAACCAAGTCGAAAAGTTTCAGTAAGCAATGATGCAATAGAAAAAGAAAAGACAAGACTTCTGGGATTGTTTAAAGCTGATAGAAGAAGCAGCAAGGTAAGTGTTCAGCCATATACTATGTTACTAAAGACAATTGTTTTCTTTCCAGATGTATTATGTCTGTAGGTGGTGGCATTTGATTGGGGGATTTTGTCCTTTCTTCCTTTTCTTCCAAAGAGTAATCAGCAGGTGTATAAACTATGTTTAATCAGTGCAGCCTGATGGAGATATCAGCTGCTTATTTAATCAGTCAGGCACATTAACCAATTACTTTTTTTCTTTTTAAATGCTGTGGGTTCAGAAGATGTTAACAAATGGCAGTAGTTTCAACCAACTTCTGTTCACTTTTTAGTAGTACTCAGACCAGAAAATGCATTTATGAAAGAACTTATGAAATACAGAACAATTAAGATACCAAGTAGAAGTGTCTTCTTAAATCTTCTGTGCATGGGTGATAAACTCTTTTAAACCATATATATCTTTAGGTATATCTGTACAGTCATGCTATTGCCATCTCCAAGTGTGTAAAACCAGTAAATCAGGTAGAGAAGAAGTAATTTGCAGTGCTAAACTGAACGATCAGTATCTGCTGGGTGTGTGTTAGGCATTTTTTACTTTGTTATTAATCTTGAGTTGGAAAATTTTTAAAAGTAATTTCATATAAAATAGTTTTCTTCTGTCGAGATACCTTAATGAAAAAATTATCATTCATCACAGAGATTAAATACAGAAAAACTTTCTAACTCAAGAACATAAAAAAATACTGGGCTTTGAACTCCATACTTCTTGCATCCTTCACTACAAATATCGGTGTCAACTGATTTTGACTGTAAAGTATTTAATACTCTAGGATGTCAGAGTAAAAAGGGAATTTTCTTTTGCCTAGTTTAAAAAGCCCTTCAAGATATTTACAGTGAAATCATAAAATTTGTGTCTGGTTAACTAGTACTAAGAAATATATGCTTGTTAATGGGCTGGTGTTTCACTTACTCTTCCAGTCTTCTCAGTCATGTGTTTAAAGTGGTGAAAGCTTTCCAAAATCTGTATTAGTTCTCTGCCCTTTTGATTATGATCAAATTGGGAGGGCTTTTGCTGGAGAATAGCTTCCTTTATGGACATTGGGAATTATTGTGTTGATCTGTCATGGATGTTGAGCTATTCAAGATGTTAGAAAGGACACATGGAGACTGTATTTTATGAGATAGGAAGTCAGTCACTTTCAGAGTGTTTATAAGAAAATATTTCCCATTTAGAAGGGAACAAAAGTGTAACTGGAAAAAATGATGTTGTATCTGCCTGGAATAATAAACAATGGAGCTCAGCCGGAGCCCCTGGAGCACGCTGCAGGGCAGTAGTTGCACTGGAAGGACCAAATATGTTACAGCACACAGTTTCTGCATTATAGTTTGTCCTCTGATTCGATTTTCCTGAACTTCAGCATAAAGTCTGTGCTTTTGGAGTTCTAACTTCTCAAGCAGCTCAGATTTAACTTGCAAAATATTTACGCTTGCAACCTTAGAAGAAGTTGCATCCCAATTGTGTGGTTACTGCAGTGAGTTTCTCGCACCTGAGTTTGGGATGAGTGTCCTAAGATTGCAAACTCTTTTTTTCTGTTCTCTTCATCATGCTTGTTAATCAAAGACAAAGGAGGTGATACTCTGAGGGTTTTCGAAGAGCAAATTTTAGTAGATGCTAAGGATACTGAGGATAACTTAACAAGCTGACCTGTGAAAAATAAGGAACTGTGCAAACAAGTATGAGAAACTGTTTCTAACTCTGAGGTAAAGGTGTAAGTCTTTCTTGCTGTTGATTCTGACAAGTGAATTGACTTGGGCATCTTTTTAATTGGACTCTTACATGACAAATACTCTGCTGGAAAATAAACTAAATCACTTAGTTTAGTACAGCAAGAAAGTAATTGTTGCCTTTCCAGTACAAACGTGTAGGAGTTTGAACTCAGATGGAAGAATTAAAGAAAACTGAAGAATAGCGCAGCACACAGGAGCAAGTGCGTGTTAAATAGCCATAATACATCTGGCTTGGTGTTGTGGAAAATTTCTAGCCCAAACAGCAGTGAAACTGCTGAACAGACTTAGCAGAATGAGGGCAAATTAATTATTTTAAGAAAGGATTTGGTAGGTTTATGAACGGATTATATGATGGGATGCCCTGTGATTTCAGGGCACTGGAATCAAAGGGCCAGAGTTGCTCAGTTCTGCTCTTTACAGTTATTCTTACATTTTTACTCCTCCACAAGACTTAAGTTGGTTCTGCTTATGTTTTTTATTTTTTTCCTTGTTTGCATTATGATTAGCATTGATGCTCTGTGTGTATGCACATGTATGTGGCCATGCATAGTCTGTATTTTAGAACTGTTTAATAGCAAGAGTTGTCCAATCTTGCACAGCAGTAGCACTGCAGAGTTACAGGGGGAAGGCCATTCCTTTTGCAAGGGAAGAAGAGTATTAGCCTGTGCTGCAAACTGTCCTGGATCAGGTGTCACTGCACGCCACAGGCCCACACTCAGGTTCCCATGCCCACACACGTGCTTTCTTTCTCAGATGGGTCACTGAGAGCAATAATCGGGGTATGACAATACACAAGATCTAACTTTTTGAAAAAACTTTCTGCTATATTAAAACTACTGTGACATAGAATGAAAGCGAGTCCTGTTCTCATGGTTGAGACAAATTTGTTGAAAGTGTTTCTTTGGTTAACTTTGTGCTGGCAGGCTTAATGCCAGATCAGGTATCATCTTGTTCTCTCCATTCTAATTTTGTGCTGGATCAGTTACCCTCTGTTCTTTTGCAGCTGACATAAAAAAAACCAAACCATAAAGATGGCATGAACTCCTTATCTTTTTGATGTGAAATGAGTGACGTGCCTGAGGCTAAATCCAGATCAAACTGGCACTGCTAAGCAATCCAGTAGAGCAGAGGTCCTGTGCAGATAATCACTGGAACCTGGGCTTAGGTAGGGTATGTGCTACCGCACAGGGAAGAAATTCTCTGCTTGTTCCCCTGTGTCTGCATACAGCAGATTTGCAATCTGGTCTCTGGTGCTCCAGGAGTTGCTTACTATCTGTTTAACTCCTTGCCCAGGAATCATTCTGTTTCTTTGTATTCTTGTTATTAAACCTTTTTGCTAATGGATTTCTTAGGGCCTTGCCTACATCAGTGAAATTCTGTAGAATCATGGAATTGTTTTGGTTGGAAAAGATCTTTAAGATTAAGTCCGACCATTAACCTAACACTGCCACGTACCCCCTCTAAACCATGTCTGTAAGAACCTCATCTACATGAAACATTTCATCTGTTAATCCCATGTTTGAAGAGCATATTCTTCATACAGCAGTCAGGAGAAAATACTTGGAAATACAACAAATATAAAAAGATAACTCGTTAGCTAGCAAAGAATACAAGATCACAGTTATAATTGAAGTATTCTCCTGTACTATTTCAAGCTAGAATACTGAAGCCTAAAACAATTCCCACGTTTTAGCACTGACACGGAACTGCAATACACACTTCAGAGTTTCTCAGCAATCAGGTCCAGCGCTCCTGAGACAGTTTGTCTTGGTTCTTTGTTGAGGTTTGATGCTTTGCTTGGGCGTGTTTTTGCTGTTTTGTTTCCTTTGCTGCTGCTGTGTAGGATACTTGTTTGTGTTGCAGACAGAAGAACACTTGAGGATGAACAGAGATTGGGGTGAGGAGGATGTTTTTAGTTCTGCATCTACAAGTGAAGGAAGCTTGGATGTAAGTACTAACGGCTTGTAGATGCTGCTTCATTCCTGTTAGATCCTGCAGTTTCAATAACCAGAAACCTCTGCTATTCCTGATGCTTAGCAAAGTAGAAGTAGAAATAGCTTACTTAGCAGACTTAGTTACGAGTGCACAGTTCGTGTATCTTGATGAAGTTAAAATACAATATACTGTCTCCAAATAAAATTTGCTACCTTCACTATAAATGAAGTTTCTTTCAAAGTTAAATTCTAAGCAGTTGTGAGAAAAAAAAAGCAGTTTAACCAAGGACATAGGTGTTGTGACTGTAAAAAAAGTGACGCTACTGCATGGTGCAAGAATATGCTTATCAGTGACATTTAGAGGGGGCTTTTTTATTATAAAACCTCACCTCTCATTTTTATCCCTTCACATGTCTTCTGCAGCATGGCAGCATTCCATTCATTTCACAAGTAGCTTTGAGGGTGGAGAGTACTTTGTTTTAAACACTGGAAGTAGTGGAAGGGATTTTTGTTAAGTACTTCAGTAGGTTTTGGGGTACTAAAATCCTACGGACCACACTTAGAGATGTTTTTAAGTGCCTGACAGGTTACTAAATTATGAGGATTTAAGAATTTAATTAGGAAGTGTGAACCCTACATATTTTTGTTGGGCTGTTTCGGTGGATTAGGAATCATTATAAATGGCGTGTCTTTTTGTTACTTTTTTTAATTGCTTAGTTTTTTGTTACCATCTTTTCAAAACCTGGAGAAGACTCTGATGGTGTGACAGAAGCCTGAAATGTGAAGTTCAGCTCTGAATCCCCCTTTCACAAACAGATATTTAGAAAAGGAATGCTGATCCACAAACTTTACAGCTCAGTAGCCACAGAGAGGGATGACATAAAATTGTGGAAAAAACTGAGGAGTGAGAGAACAAATCCCAGATAAAAAGCATCATATAGAAGAAGTCTCAAAGGAGAAATAGATAGAGAAGTGATTGTGAGGTTAAAAAAAACCCCTAACTCTACAGATCTGTGGAGGCTTCATAATGGAAGGGTACCGAAATGGGAAAGCTGCTTCTGATACTAAAAATTTGGATAACACTATAAAGATGAATGTTTTATTGAGAGAGCTCCATTAATATAAAGACCTAGTAGAAGGTGACATGGGTAATTGAAATATACTAGGTAAAAATACAGAAAAAACATCACAAGCTCTGCCAAAATAATCTTGTGGTTTTTATTCGTTGCCATTATGAATTAATATCTTGATACCCAAATACTAGAAGAGGAGGAGGAAGAAGAGGAGTGATTCCAAGTGATGATATGAAGGTAGTGTCACGGAGGCACCCCAAAAATAAGTTTAGGCGGACAACAAGGTCCAAACCAAACTTTATTCTGGCTGGAAAAGTACTGCCGATAAACTGATTCGAAACGGGGTTTATACAATTAGTTAGCACTCCAATAACATAAGATACAGGTTCGGATATTAGGTTAGGAGATTATTTGGGCTGCAGCAAAATAAGAATAATGGAGATCCACAGCGTGCATATACGCACTCACAAGAAAAGGGAAACCGGAGCCCTCTCTGCCCCGTTTTGGCCATAGGAGAGAAACACTAGCCTATTGCGGCCAGGAATAATGCTTGCCTGCCAGGCAAGGAATTTACACTCACCTGTCCCAGACGAGGGATTTACACTCGCCAACCAGGTGAGGACTTATTAAAGCATATATTCAGTAATTTATCACTCACCTACATGCAGAGGTGAGGCGCTTCCCATCCCGGGAAGTTACCTTAGACGGCTTCTCTGTCTAAGGGCAGTGACTCTGGCAGCATGGCAGACCCGCAGCTCCGAGAAGACCACACAAAGGGGTCTTCAGCGGGAACCCCATTTATAGTGTGTTCAGATCTGGCTGTGGGCATTCCAGCAGCTTCTCGGCTTCTCTGCACCCAGCCCCCCACAGTGCGGGCATTCGAGAACCTTCTCGGCTTCTCTGGGCTGTGGGCAGCTCGGCCCCTCCTCTGCTGACGACCCTGCCCACCGGCCCTGGGCCTCCACAAAGAGCCATTAACTGCCCGTTGAAGGCCCAGTTCTGAGAGGGGGGTGTGCAACTGCCACACCGGATCTCAGGGCGTGGGGGCGGGAGATAGTGCAGCTGCCACAGGTAGTTCAGGTAACTCTGAAGGGTCTTTCACACGAGTGTGTTATGATTTCCTCAGAGGAGAGACATCTCTCAATTTACTTTTGTAGGGAATCTTACGGGGCAAATTGTAAATGCAGATCTTCTTTTTATTTTGGCATTGGTGACAAAAAGTTTTCAACACTGTCTTGGACATGTAGCTGCCTTCTAAAGGCACAGGTGATAGGGAGCAAAGGTGTCTTGAAGAGGTAAAAAAAGTTTTATTTTTATTCCGTTACATGAACCTGTAAGGGGTTTAATTTATTTTTTTTTTCTTTTTCGTCTTAAGAGCGCTTCATCTTCAAGAACAATGTAGCCATTATTCAGCGTTTGTCTTTCACTTCTGGCTTGCCACTCGTATTTATGTGAGCACTCATCCTGCTAAGACAGAAGTACATACCTAAATTGATGTATTGACATAATTCCATTCAATTTGGTACTATTCTGTTAAAGCTTGCAGAAGATGTATAAAATAAGTCTAACAGATCCACTTAGCAGTGCAGAAGGTCCATCCTTTGAACACGCTAGATGGGCTTCAAGAAAAAAGTCAACAATTGCGACGTCTTAGGTCAGAAATTCTGAAGTACTTTAAACTTGGCATAAATAGTTGGCATAGATAACTTGTACTAACTTAAGATAAAAACAACAATGACAGCACTTTATAATTTTTAAAATTCAGCTTAGTTCCTTATGGCTAGACTTAGAGATTCTCAATCATTCTGAGTAATTCCTTATTCCATTTGCTCAAAATATCTCCTCAGATTTTTACTTCAGTGGAGCTGAGTATCCTTATTCAAAATAAGTGGCATCTTACATAACCATATACACAAAATACACATTTAGAGCTCATTATATAGAAGTTTCATTGGGCTAAGATAGGACTTTTGGCAAAATGTCACCCAGTAAAGGCTTCCTGTTTTGCAGTTTCCTCAGGTCTACTTTATGTTACTGTTTTGGTTCATCTGAAAGTATTTTGCATGTGCTTTGCAGTAATCAAAGCCAAAATTGCAGATTTATTTCTGAAAGGAAAATAGTTTGCCATTGCCTTCAGCATAGTGCCAGAAGATACACTGGCTGGATCAGGAAAATTTGTCTTGCTTAGAAAGAAATAGGCAACTCATGAGGTACAACTGAGGTAAGGGTATGCTTAGTTTAAATCCTTTTCTCTATTATGTGGTGTTGATGTGCACTGAATTGTAGAAAAAATAATAATTCTGTTCTGGGTATTGATTTATTAAAAAAAAAACCAAACAACAAACTGTGCAATATGAAGGAATGGAATAAATGTGTAAGAAAGGAGAGATCCCTAGTATTTATTTAAGCACAAGTTATATTTGCTTTTTAACCACCAAACCATTCTCAGTGTCATATTTATTTAATTATCATTGGAATTATTAATGCCTCTAAAAATACTTTGGATTGTTGGTGAGGAAGCAGGTTTTCAAAGTCAAGATGGGAAAGTCAACACTTACGCTTGAGGTGAAAGGACATTTGTTCACAGTATCAGCAAAAATAAAGGTGGAAAAAGAACATGTTAAAACCTGAGAGAGCATAAAAATGCAAGAAAAGAATTTGCCATGAAAATTGTCAGACTGCAGCAGTTCATTATACCACGTCAGTAAAGGATCTGAAATCTAATGGTGTATCGTAAATTAAGCAGAAATCTTTTCCCTTAATCTGCTCCAGTTTTGTGCTAAGCAGATGAGCTTTGTATCTGGGCTGATTTTTCACAACCCAAATGCTGTTGGAATACACTGGTGTATAAATACAACATAAAAATAAAGCAGTTGGAAGTTGCAGCACAGTTAACTATATTCTGCTTTTTCTATGCCAAAGGCGGACAGAGCTGGAATCTAGAACTGCTGGGGAAAAAAAAAGGAGTTTAAATCATCTCTGCCACTTGGTGTCACTGTCCTCAAATGAACAGTTGATCAAGATGAAACCCGATATTTGCAATGCAGTGCTAAAATTAGCTGGTTTTATTTTTGGAGCCTTCGTGTTTTCATAAATCAAAAGCGAAAAAACACATCCCAAGTGCTGAACGAGGTGGAGCTCTGATGTGGAATTTGTTTATGTAATAAATCAGCTTTGGAAAAAATATTTAGAAGTACAGCCAGGGACACTTATCAGAGGATTTGAAGCTTCAGCACAAAGTCTTATCACACAAGGTTTCTCTAGTTCAAACAGGGCTTCAGCAGAGCAATGCTAGAGGATTTTCATTTGGATCATTTTTAAACAATTGTGTCTTCAGTGTATGTCTGAATATAAGTGTTACTCAAACAGAATCAATGAACCTAAATGAAGCAGATAGTCCAGTAGTTCCCTGCTTAATGAATATGTCATGGCTATTATTTTATCTGTTCATGGACAAAATTATCGGGGAAAAAACAATGTCATTTTGAATTCCAAACATTTATCAGATACATTTAGGATATGTGTATGGGTGGTTTTTATTTCGTAGTACCAGTATAATTGCAAGATCTGGTTCCAGAAGAAAAAAATGGAACTTAAGTTTGAATCACAGAATCACAGAATCACAGAATGTTAGGGATTGGAAGGGACCTCAAAAGATCATCTAGTCCAATCCCCCTGCCGAAGCAGGACACCTAGGTGAGGTTACAGTCATTGAGACTTCTGGTGCATTAGTAACCTTGGCAGTCACTTCTTAAATGATGGGAACAGTTATTTTCCCTATAAAGGCTTTAAAAAAATACGTATTATTCATCTTTTCAGGGCCTTGTTTGCTGTTAATGTGCTCTAACTTTTATGCCCTCATTGATGGCAGGAGTTACATTGTTCATGATATGCTTTCACAGTTTAGAAATGGTTGGAAAGAAGGATCGAGTACAGTGATGCGGAAGCGATTGGAAATGTGATTTCTCTTAAACCATGGCAGGTCCCAGGTCATCAGTTAATACCGTTTGCTGTCAAGGATTTCACCTCACGTGGCCAGGTACTGTTTAGGGAATTAGGAATGAGAATACTGCCCATGTCATCTAAATGAAAGTTAACAGCCATCTTCTTTTAATGTTCCCTTGTGTGTGACAATCACATTCACTTAAAATTTCTGTTTTCATGTTCTGGCTCCTTGGTCTCCTGGCAGTGCTTGGGATGATGTTGATTACATGTGTTTGTTTGTACTACCAGAGTCAAATCCTGGGATAGCTCTGTTGCATTTTATGCAGTTAGAGCTATCTGTGTACACTGTCAAAGGCATAGGTTGTGATCTGGCCTTGAAACAATTTTGCTTAATGTGGTTTTGTTTGCAAAACAGAAAACACAACAAACTGAGTATAGAGAGTTGTCTAAATACTGTGGCAGACCAGTCTGTTCTCCCCAGCCTTATGTTACAAGGTGACTGTAAGCCAGTAGTTAGATGCTACAGGATGACACTAGGGAAGATACAATGTAGCTGTAAATGTTTTCATTTGTGCCACTGTTTACATGATTAGGAGAAAAATAGATTTATTAAATACCAGGTATCTCTGGATAAGGTTCGCCATCACAGTCGGGTTAAATTTATTTTGATCTCCTGTGGTACTCTCAGAAAAAAAAAGTATTCTTGTTAACTCCCCTTGGTAAGAAAAAAGGTTTGCCAGAGCCAAATGTCTTGTGACTGGCATTCAGAGAATTCCAATAAGTATCAAAGATGACAGTGATCAACTTGCTTTCTCCATGTCTGTTGAGGGCAGGACAAGAAGTAATGCGCTTTATATATAGCAGTGAACGTTTAACTTAGAGCAGGGGTTTCCAACTCATTTTCACCGATGGCCACACCAGCCTCACGGTTGCCTTCAAAGGGCTGAATGTAATTTTAGGACTGTATAAGTGTATCTACTCCTACCTTTGTACAGTCCTAAATCTGGCCCCTGGTGAGAATGAGTTTGACATCTCTGACTTAGAGGGTAAAAGATCTGACTTCATGGAGGTTTCGCAAGGGAGCAGGTTATTAAAGAGACTGTGAAATCCCTATCATCACGTAATCTGTAGAGCCTCAAAAAAATGTTTAGAGGACGAGCTGTACATACTCGATTCTGTCTTTGAGCAGAGGGATAGATTAGGTAGACCGTGGAGCTGCCTTTCAGACAGCTTTAGCTACTGAAGAGATGCAGCTGTACCCACCTCCTTTTGTGGTGTGCACTTACAGGTTATTAACTGCCTTTGTTCATGTGAATCATAGATACTTTTACATAATATAGTATCTTTAGATTTTTCTTACAGTATGTGGTAGGGTAGCAGAAGGCAATTGCTTGAAACAGTGGCTGCCTTCCACCAGATTTCAAGTTCTTGCTCCAAATCGTGGTGTTACTAGTCCTCTTCAAAGAAAAGGTCCTTGGAGTTAGTGTAAAGAAAAAAATGAAAATCTCAGAACCAGCTGAACCACTCTGGCTCAAAAAAAAAAAAGGAGAGAGAGAGGAAAAATAGCCTGAGGCAGACACCTGGAATGGAAGGTCTCAGCATCTATGGTTAAAGCATGGTAAAGTTACAAGCTATTAAAAACAGTATCTGGTGAAGAGGCATGTCAGCTGACCCCTGTTCTCTCTGTGATGCTTAGCTTGTACTACCACAGGATTGCCAGCTTCATGCATTCAAAAATCACTTGTCAGCTCTTGCCCTCACCACACAAAAGTGGCTTGAGATCGTGAGATTTGAAAACAAATCATTAACGGTGGAATTCCCTCCATTTGGCTTCTGAGCATTAGGTTTGTAGAGATCACATTGCTAAACTTTTTTTTTTTTTTTTTTTTGTGACCATGAAGGTTTTATTAAAAACGAAAGTTTATCACGTCATCATTGGTTCCCAGAACCTGCATCTTTACATGAAACTGTATGATTCAGAGTAAAATCGTTGCAAGGCATTATGTTCAAGTTGTTGCTTTTAAAAAGGCAACTCGGAAACTTCAGTTCCTGCAGTGGTTTTTCCAGGACGTGTTCTGGCATAAACAGAAATGGAGCAAATAGGATTTGAAAGGACTTGAGTATGGCCATATCTACAAAAGGGCACAACTATGCCTGTTTTAAATCCCTGGCAGTGCAGGTTTCTGGTGGACACTGTGTCTGAGCACACCAGCATCGGATTTCCCAGGTTTTGAAGCCACTGAACTCTGCACAGCAGGGGTTGCACGTTAAACTCTGCCCATCCTCTGTGTCTGCTACTTGTCTCTTGTCAAGATTGAAACCTTGAGTTGTCTGCTAGATTTAGGTATTTAAAGCTTTTACTCTAAAAGCTTTCTACCTACCAATGTTAGCCAAATTGTGAGAGCTAAGTTCAGTTCTCTTCCCTGCCTTCGGAGATACCAGCCAATCTTCTATCTCTCTCAGGACCATTATTGAGAGAATTATTTCCTCCTTTGTAAAGAAAACCAAAATACTTGTTGGGCTGGAGACTGCCTGGAACAAAGCTGTGAGGTATTCTTGATGTGGGAAGCACCCTTTTGTGAAAATACCCAAACATTCAGTGACTCAGAGAAGGAGCAAGAGCAAGCTTAACTATTCAGGCCAGTAACGAAATAACTTAAGTGCGGTGGTAGCTCTGGGTTCCATAGCCAGCGCCAGAGATGTTTTTCTCTGTTTTATGCTAATCAGATGTTAGATCCAGCAAATAACTAGTCACTGCAACTACAACTGAAGGAGCCAAATGCCTGTTGCTCCCTGCCCAGATGAGTGCCTCAACCTCAGTCTCTTTCTAGCTAAACTCATGATCATGTCCTTGAACGGAGAATAATCTCACTCTGCTCACAAGAGGGGGAAGGTTGTTTATTCTCAACTAGAAGAAGGTTTTGAATCTGGATTTACTGTATTCTTACTGAATCATTGAACTTGGGGCAGGGGGGAGGATGAGGCAGGAGAGAAATGTCGAAGCTGCCTCTTCTAGCAGTTACTTTTTTTGTGGAGCCCGGTTTCTCAGCTGTGCTTTAAGCGCGCCTGTTGAATCAAGCCCCTCGGCTGATGAAGATGGAGAGATCTGCCAGTTTATGGATTCTGGTGGGGTTTAGGCAGGACTAACTTAAAACTGAAGCGTAGTTTCTCAGCAGTTTTCATGCTCAGCACTCCCAGAATTCAGGCACCAAAAAATGAGAGTAAGCACATCATAAGGGTATGCGTAGGCTTATCGAAGGGAAAGCACAAAGCAGCGTGAGTTAGGGAGGCTGAGCCTAACAGGGGCACAGTAAGTTAGGCTGGTGTGAGGGAATTCAGCCTCCAGACCTGGGCTGCATGACATGGTTCTCTGTGCTGTGGATGTACCCGGTCGGTCTGGCGTAAATTGGCTCAGATATCTCCGTCGGATGTTTAATTAAGACCTGGTGACACACCCTTAACCACCCAAATCCTTTTATGTCTGATTCATCTTCTGTTACTGATTTCACTGAAAAGTTCTGAAGTTAACTCACAGGAAAAAATAGAATAAAGCGGTGGCTAATAAGACCAATGGCTTTTAATTTGCATTAATAAAAGGACATTAAAAAAAACTCAAAGACAAACTTAAATTCCATTTGAGATTTTTCTAGTGACATTTCAACCACTCAAGCTTTGCTTCTTTGGTATTTAATATTACCAGAGCCCCTTAATAGTGTATAATAGCCTTGTAATTCATGTTCGGTCATAATTTATTCAGCATGTTGTTCTTGGTGTAACTGGCAAGCGTGCAGTGATGTGGAATATACCACCTTTAAATAAAAGTTTATCCCAGGATCAGGCTTTTCTATAGTTGGATAAGCAGAGATGTAGCTCCTTTAAAAAGTCTTTCGCCTATTTCTGTGAACATAAAATGCTTTTTGTGTTTAAATTTGGGATGGTCTGGGAATGAGTCAGGGAATTATTAATTCCACTGCAAAGTACATTTCTGTTTGATTCAATGATGGATATCCAAAATATTTCTTGTAATGCTTTCCAAATGTAGCTACTGTAATGAAAGGATTAGTGTGTATTTATCGACTCCATATTTCTAATATGCAATAGAAATTTTTTTTCAGACAGTAACACCTGTTTTTGTAGTGGCATAATCTGAATCTCATGTAACCATAGATATATTACATTAGTCTAAAATGTTCTATTAGCATATGTAGATTTTAGATACAGTGTAGATTTTCAACACCGGCTAAGGTATAATTTCTTTTCTTTTGCAAACCATTTCTGAGGCATGAGCGCTAATAGGATTTGGTTCATTTCCAGCCTCTTCTGTGGACAGTGAAGACTCAATTTCATTAAAAGTAGTGGCAAACAATAACATTTCTTTTAATTAGATGATCTCATGATTTCCACACGTATTTGTTCGCTGGCAAAACTGAGCTGCTTGGTAGCATGTGAAACCGTATGTCTCAATAACATCTTATGGTAGGTGAGGGAGGATTTGCAAAACAGCATTTGCTGACAGGACACAATGCGTGTTACTTTGATGGAGTTTTCCTAAGTGAACTCTATGGATTAGTTCTCTCATGCAAAGTCAAGCCTACATGAGGCTTAGCAGGCCTTACAGGTCTCCTTTTAACTCCAAAAGGAGTTTTGTGTGAGAAGCAAAGACTGTATAGCACTCAATACTGTGTGTGCTGCTCAGTTGTTCACTACAAAACACCACCTTCTTATGCCTGTAGTCTCTGTAGCTGTTTCACATTCTTTCTTCTTTTTTTAATAAACAATTGTTCAGTTAGGTTTTATTGGTCTTTTATGTGCAGCTCCAATACTGATCTCCTCTTTTCAGATTAGCAGAAATGATTACAAATAATTTCAGGCACTACTTTAACTCTGCAGTGTTTAATATTTCATTTGAATTCTCAGCAGCATTTTGGGATGCAAGCTGGAGAGAGGAAAGAGTGTGACAAATAGCTGTCAGTCTTCTTAGAGACTTTCACAACAGCATGAAGGAACAGAACCTTCATGGAGATCCAGTTTCTTGAGTTATTTTTTTATATCATTTACACTTTTGAGCAAAGCTCAAAATACTCGGGGCAACTAAGGAAAATATTTCTGGTTTTATAAATGGTCAGCTGGAAGGCCAGGAGAGAAAGCAGATGGAGGCAAATAGCAAGACGTAGCCCTGCAGAGTTCTTAAATAGGTGAGTAGCTGGAGCTGGACCCACTGACTTGTTCAGTGTCGTACCAAGCACCTGTCTGAGTGTTTTCCTGGATCAGTACCTCAGTGATCTGGTGAGAGAGCCAGAAGCGACCGATGTCTAGGACATGAGCTGTGTAGGCAGCCTCTCAAGTTTACTGACACAGAGAGATGGAGAGATTACCGGTAGATTTATGATTGTTAGTGTTTGTTTCCCCCACACCTCCCTCCTTGATTATAATATTTTCTTCTTTCCATCCCAGGAAATGCTCAGGTACACATCTTGATTTTGATCTCTCCCAGTTCAGCACAGAGATGGTTTGATTTCATTGACTCTAAATGGAGCTTGTTCTGATTTACAGTTGTTTGCATAGGACGAGAGTCAGGCCAGTAAAGTGCACTGTGGAGGTTTGCCTACTAAAAATCTAATGGCAATGGATTTGACAGAGGGAGGAAGGGAAGAAGAAATATTTAGGACTATTTATTAATCAAAAATTCCAGCAGTGAGGCTTTTCTTGCCTTGATTCTGGCAAATGTACAGTTGAGAGATACTGTGCAGAGACCATTTCTGCACAAACAGAGAAAGCTCTTCAAATGTAAACATTTGGGCAGCTGGCCTGGGAGATTAGCGCAGCAGCGGTGAGAGGGGGGTAATAGTGGATAGTGGGGCTGTCTTAAATTAACAAACATTAAACAAGGTCCTTCTAGTTTAAGGGTTACAGATCAGAAAGACAGTATCAAGTGAAAACACTTGCAATTTTACAAGTCAAAGTCATTAACTACTATTTAATTAAAAGCCACTTGCCTTTCCAAAGTTGTAACGCCTTCCTCCTCCTCACAAAATAAAGAAAAAAAAAAAGGTTTTTGAGGGAAAATGTTATATGTAACCTGTTTGCATTAAGAAAAAAAAAGAACAAACAAAAAAACCCAAGCAACAACAACACCACCACAACAAAAAACCAACCAACAAACCAACCAACCAACCAACCAAAAAACCCCCCAAATGAAAAAAAAAACACTTTATCCTCTGCCTATGGAAAGGCAGCACTTTGAGACTTCTCAATGTTTTTCCTTTGGATTGTGAACTGTCTTAATATATTGTTCTACTTTTAATTTCCTGTGACTGAATATCATGTCAAAAGAAAGCGTTGTGCTGAGGGTGAAAGTAGTGTGGGGTCTGTTAACTTTGTAGATGTGTGTGTGTTCATATACTGTTTAACATCATTTTGGGGCGTACATTTTGTTTTTTTAAACCCCTGCCAAATAGTTACACAATTAATCTATACATCAGGATATCTGATCGTGCATTGGGTTTTTTGGATTTTGGTTTTTAACTTGCATTTTAATCACGCTTTTAAAACAACTCCTTGTCTCTTGGTTATGACCCGATTCACATGTGTCTTGTGGGAGATGCTTTATGTTTTTCATTTCTTTAGCTGCAGAGACTAAAGTACGGGTATATGGAGCCAAATTTTGTGTTTAAAACATCAGAGCTATGCTTTCTCTTCTGGCGTTGTTATGATTTTTATTGAGTTTGAAAGTATACTGAAAAAGATTTCCTGGAGAAATGACAGTGGCAGCATAGTTTAGAGCATTACTGTCTCCTGGCATTGTAAAGTTAGAGTGACCATCAAAGACTTGATGCAGAACCCACTAGAGCCAGTGGAAAAAATTCCTGCTGGTTTCAACAGACTTTGGACTATGTCCTTGATGAGTTGTTAGCCATTATCTGCGCTAGGCCATTTTGAAATCATCTTTGAAAATATAAGACCCTCATTCCTTCTCGTGGGGCGGTTGACACAGATAAACCCACTGAAGTTGCTTAATTTATGGAGCATTTTCTCACTGGGGAAGGAGAAAACCCCAGAGTAAACATGTTAAGTCTTGTAGAAGATGAATTGCAAACAGAGGCGAAGAAAAAGAGTGGCCTTCATGGACCAATAATTTGTTGCAAAAGCAGTTTTTTCTTTGTTATCTGAAGTGTATACCCAGAGAAGTAAGCAAAATTCTCAGCATTGCTTGCCCTTCTTAAGAAGTATTGGGCCAGTGCAAGTCCAAGTGTAGGTATATGTTGTATCTATTTCCGTGGTTTTTAACTTCAGTGTCTGTTGAATTTGGGACTGAAATTGAAAAGTTTCTGCCACAGCTTCTCAGTGGGGAGTACACTCCAATGGATTGGAATACTCCACTCAGTGGGACTACATAGACCAGAGAGCTGTGACTTCTTAGTATTTCACACCAAAGTCACAAAGGAAGCAGGAATATACACAGTGGAAAAAGTTGTTTCTGAGGAATAACAAACATTCACAAGTCAGGCTTTGGTGTTCTAAGGATATGGTGCTGAAGTTTTAGACTTGGAGGAATTGATTACGCTATAGTATACTCGAAAGAATGATAAAAATATGGAATATATGTATGAAGTGGGAAAAGGCTGAAATAGCTTGCACTCCAGCACAGCAGTACTTCCAGTTGCTTTGCAGTATCCTATATTATTGCTTCACTTTTATTTAGAAGGTGAGCTGGTCTAGGTGAAGTCAAAGGATAATAATGAGCACTCACAATAGGAAAAAAATAAAAGGCCAAGGATGTTTGAAGTAATGTTTGAATATAATTCTCAGACAATTCAGAGCGGGGTATATGTCTTTATTCTTAACCTGTTCTTCTGTACCCAGTTATTGAACTGTGATTTTTGCCAGGGTGTTAGGGTATTCATTATTCTCCGCAGAGGACGGCCTTTGGAGAATGCTCCAGGATGGAGAAGAAGCTTGGATGTGAATCTCAGTCTCTTGCAAGACTGAGATCCTGAAATGAATTTGCTTGTGACTTGTGTTGAGTATAAGCATATGTATTTTCTACCCAAATTGTTCATCTCCTTTAACGAGACAAGCTTAATTTCTGTAGGTATTGATCAGTAAATGTTCTCAAACAGAAGATGGATGTGTATGACACCTGCCTGTGCTCTATCCATTGTCAAGCAAGAGAGGGTTGCCTTTTGGTTTTGTCTTCTGCAGCAAGCTGTGAAACCTCCTTAAAGGACTGGTCTGCTTCAGTGCTGTGTCTTGCCGCCAGAAATTCTCAGCATGGAAGCTGCAGATACAGTTTGGGGACTTGCTTAGGCCACCCCTTAGGGTTTCAGACTCAGCCTCTTGTACTCAGTGTGTGTAAGTGTATGTACACACCCGCACAAACATGCACGTAGACATCTGAAATAGCTAATGGAAGTAATACATTTTGTATACGTGTACGTACTTGTGTTCACATGTGGATACACATATGTACACACACAGAGGACATGTACACATGCACGTACATAACGTGTGCATCCAGACGTCTGAAAGAACTAATTGAAACAGTAAAATTTCTGGCTGTTGACTTCTGATTTATGTTGCTAGAATCCTCTTAGCAACTCTGTAATTAGGATTTGTGTTAAGATTTGGACTAATTTCAGAGTTCAGAAGCTGATTTGTTCTTCTAATTTAAGCTTTAAAAACCTCAGAAGTTGCATTGTTTTTCAGGAATATTTTTGGCAGTGTTATCATTAAAAAGTGTAAAGCTTACTTTCTGAAAACTTGCTTTGACAGTTGGATGATTTTATTTGTCTCCTAGGTAAACACCTACAGTTACCATAGACTTCAAAGGGAAGAGTAGCTGCACAACTTCCTGGTAAATTAACAAAGTATTTGTGTGGGAGTTGGGTTGGTAGGGACTGGAGCTAGAACTCAGTTCCCTGAGCTTGAGTAAATCAGAGCAACTCCTTGGAATTTAGAGAAGTTCTGCAGTTCTTGGTGAAAATTTGCTTTTGAGTTTCAGTACAGGTTTTCTCCATTCATCAACAGCTATAATAAGTAGAGATTTTGAGAGGCCGAAAGTCATATGTATCAGAATTTCAGCAGACACTGAAAGATAATGAGAATTGATCGTTAATGTTTCTTGTCTCTAGAAAACTTGCGTAAAGAGAACACTTTCATTAAAATGGGGAAAAAACACTTTTTAATTTAACTGGAATAAAAATACTTTCAGTAAAAACCGGAAATTATTTCCTCAAAACCAAACAAATACACACCCAAAAAACGCATGCCAGGAACTATTCCATTCATAATTCTGGTCCCCATAAAAATTTGCTATGCAGACATTAGAGCAGATATTTTTAAAACGGTATGTTTTATGTGAAGTTTCCATCTCCTTCTCCAGTATAAATTGGCATATCTACAATGAAAATATATTGAAGATGGTCAACACTAGAGGTTTGATAGTTCCTGTGCGCTAAAAGAATTTATTGCAGCAGCAGTTCTTAGTAGTTTTTCAAAATAATTTTGGAAGGACATATGTCGCAAATATAACAACTGCTGACTTCTATGGACCAAATACATTGGCTGGTTGATTTAAAAGGCTTAGTAAACCTAGAGAAAATAAACTCTTACTGCAATGATGAATTCGTTTAACTCAAGACCTCTGATCCTTTTTGTGGTTATTTATGATTGATGAATGCTTAACACCAGTGGAAATTATGAAAATGTCTTTTTTGCTCTCGTTGGCCTTCGACCTTTTGAACTCAAAGCCTATTGCCAGGCCGTTAATGAATACGGATTTTGATTTTTGGCTTGGTTATTCAACACTATTTGATTGAGCTAATCTCTTTTCACGTAGTGCAAAACTGTAAGTGAAAGGAGAAACCATCCATTTCTGACTTACAAAAATTTGGCTTTTTCCATCCTCGCTCTCTCAAGGTTGCTCTCACTAAATCTGCGAATGGCCTTTGAAGGCCAAGTGGAAATGGCCTCTTCTCAAGTGTTCTTTCCTTGTTTTCCTTCTGGCTTGGTATTTTTCTGTCTTCTTTCTACACTGCAATTGAATTGAATTTTGGAGTACATGTGAATTTTCCCCTGTAATTCTTTTTTGCTTCAGATTTCTTTAAAATGCAGTTTTCCATTAGAGTCTGTCATTGGCTTTTAGACCTCTTGTGGTAGATTTGAAGATGTTTCTTTGGTTATTTTGTTCCATTTTGCCTCATTTCATGGTTTTGTATTCGTTAGATCCCTGCTACAGAAGTATTTATTGCACATTGACAAATCTTTCTATTTATCCCCTTTCCCTTCAGTACTGAATCTTTACCAGTTTGAGTTCTGTTCATGTAACTTTTCTCCCGCTGTCTTCATGTCAACAAGCGAGCATTAAATCACCATCTTTCTTGGTTAACATGTGAGCGATCATTAAATTTTCTTGCAGAATATGGTTTCTGTCCTGCAGTCTCCTTAGTTTATTGTTCCTTCCCCAGGATATGAGCCAGAGCTCTATCATCGCATTTGCTGAAGTCATCTGCTTTTGCTTGCTCCTTTTCTTTTCCAGACGTTTCTCTTTGAATTTCTGCAAGGACTCTCTGGTCAAATCTGGTGAACTTACTCACTTTGTTTTTCTCCATAATGACTGTGGTTTTGTTTCTCTCCTCACTTCTTCCTGTGTTCTTTCCTACTTCTATCTCTGCTTTTGTACCACTCGGGCAAATATTTAAAAGACACTTGTAGTATTTTCCACGTTTTGACCCATTTCCTTTTATAATTTACTGAACTCCCTGCATGTCTGTCATTACAAGCCCATCTTCTGTCCTGATTTTATGAGACTTTTCATATCAAATCTTTATATATTAGCTGTTCTGGTGGTGGTTTGGTTTTTTTTTTGTTCTGGCATAATATGTGACAGAAGTTTTTCTTTGTTATCTATCGCACTATCAAGTCATTTAATGCTTATTCAACATATATATGCACATAGCTATCAAAAAATTACAAGTAACATGAGTAGCTGAGTTTGCTGACTGCCTATTTTTTATTAGCCATTCCCTTCTGGGAATATTTTGAATTTAATCTTTCTCCCCGTATTGACTTTGCATATTCGTATTTCTGACAGTTATGAAAAATCTGTTTTCAAAATATGGTCCTTTTTTTTTTCATAGACTGATACATTTTGGCAGTGCAGTGTGACAAAAAGGCTTGTACTTGTGGAAGATAAGTTTTTAGCAGTTTAACCAGAAAGATGTATATCAGCCCTCAGGGGGTACATTTTATGTATAAACTGATTCTGGTATTTTCCCAAAACTATGTTTAAAAAAAAAAAAAAAAAGGAAAACAGCATTCTAGCAAATGAGAAACAAAGTTGTCCACACACTTCTGAAAGTCAAGATAAATCATTTTACAGTTGTGTGAAATGCAAACAAACCTTATTCTAGGGATCTGCCAGCATCCCAGATTACCACCCATGGTTCAGCTTAATTTTGGAATTAATTTCAGATTGTGGCTGCAGCCTGCACTCCTACCTCCCACCCAAGTGACGGACAGTAAAGTTTCCATTAAAATACCGAGTAGCATAGAAAATAGCCGATGCAGAAATGTTTTCTGAGATATGTTAATGATGGTTTTGTCTCACTAGGGTTTAAATATCCATAACAAAATCAAGGATATTTACACTTTAGTGGTATTCAAAACTCATCTGTGGCCCGGAAGGTTAAAACAAACAAAAAACCCCAAACCAACCAAAACCACCACCACCACCACCCCCAAAAATGAAACAAACAACAAAAACCCCCAACAATAACAACAAAAACCAACATGTGCTTCGTGTGCTGTCATTCAGCCTGATGGTATCAGTTGCACAGCACAAAGGCATGAAGCAGGTTGGCATGTTCTGGAAGCTTGTGCATATATGCCTATGATTTGTCTGTCCCATGTCTGTCACCTTAACGTGGCATTTTAAGGGATTGGACATGCATGGATGTTTTAAAAATCATGGTGATTCTAGTATATCCATGCACAGAAATACCTGTAATACACACATGCTGAAGCTTATGGCTATTTCATGGATGTAATTGGATTTATACCAATGTTGAAATATATTCTAATAATTTTATGTTTCACAGCTTTTTAGCTGTATTTCTGCAAAGTGAGAATCTGCTGGAAAGCAGAATATTGAGTGGAGGACGTATCAGCTTGTGTAGTTACGAGCTGAAGTTTGTTTTTTTTGAACATACACCAACTTGCTTTGCTGATCACGTTTGTTTAGAAAAAGAAGGTTTAGCAACCTAAGTTTCTTTTATTTGTGGCTGAATAGCTCTATATTTCAGCAAAACAATTTTTCATCCTTCATAGGGCACACAGTGTCATAAATTAAACAAATCATGCATTAGAAAGATTTGTAGCAGATCTATTTTCCCTGCGTTGAGTTGAGGCTGACTTGTTAGTGTTAACAGCTTTGAATCAAAGGAAATACATTTATCTTCTTTAACAAGTTCCTCAACGGGGTCCACAGGATACGTGCTTGTTGGATACTACAATGACTTCAGTGTCCAGATTGACAGGAGAGGACACAAATGATTTATGTGAGCCTTCTAAACACTGATTTATACACTTCAGTCTTCTCATTAGCACCAGGCAGCTGCCTGCTCCCACCTCCTGAGCTGTTCAGACAGGGTCCTGCCTGCTTTCCCTCTGTCCCACCATTCAGAAAATCTGTTGTCTGCCCTGTCCTGTCGAGAGGTTATTTTTGCTCGTTCCTGTTGGGATTCTGCTTTTTTAAAAAGCAATGAGTTTATTTGAAACACACTATCATTTAAACAGAAGGGACGATACAAGCATGCAAATTTAAATCAAGTTAGCTTGTCTTCCCCTTTCTCCGTGTATTACTGTGGTGGAAAAAAATCATTGCACGCATTTCCCTTGATACTATGACTGTCTTCTTCATTCTACCAGGGAGACCTCCTCAGATTGACATGGATGTTGTTGGGTAGCAGTAGTAGACAAAGATTGTGTTAAGCATGAAGAGTGGTGTGACTTGGGAAGATCTGAAAAGTGAAACACGAAAACAGGAGAAATTATTTAGAGGAAACACACTGAATTTTAAATCACCAGAGGTGACTCAAAAGATTCTATTCTCAAAGCACTGAGGAATTACATATATCATAAAATCTCAAAAAAGTATGGATGATTTGACAATCTCTGAGTTGCTTGCATATTGAATATACAGTATTCCACTGCTTTATATGTGGCATGGTAGTTTATTCACTTTTGGAGAACTCAGGTGAAATTTGTGATCTCAGGCTGAGTGAATACTGAGGGAGGTGGTTGTAGTAGGAGATATCGACATTAGCAGTTAGGCTTGGTTTTACTGCATCTGATTCTTTATATTTCAAGAATTTACAGACGTGTTTGTGTTTAGCTAGAGTGCATGTATTCCCAATCCATGTTTTCCAACCTCCTAATAATTTGAATAAAAAGTTTGTATTCCTAAAATTAAAGTAAAATATTTGTTCCTAAAAAAAGTAATCAACTTATTTGTGATTTTTGCCGTATTCATTCAATATCCATCTGATCAAAAAGGAGTTTTGAATATTGCTTCACACGCAAGAAGTGTAGTAAAAACTAAACAAGATTCTTGGAAGCTCTTTCTGGTTGGGCACCATCTTTGTCCTCAGTGTAGTGCACAGGGCTGGAGTTAATACCCACACTTGTTCCCTACTTACTTGACGAACAGTAAATCTAAGCCACTCAATCTGTTTTTGAAATTTTTTCTTCTGGAGGCTTCCACTTCTCTAGTTCCTTCCCTTGGGTGGTTGTTCTTTCAGCTTTTCTACTGGGAAAGAGTTTGTAGACCGCAGGAGATGCGAAGTGAACAGAAATCACTTGGAGCTGGAAACCAAGGTGGTGCTCCAGGCTGTAGAGACACAGAGATTCTTTACATCACATGGCCTTACCTGAGGGGAGGACGAGAAGTTATCAGATAAACTTATAGGAAGGGAAATTAAGGTACAAGGAAGAAAATTCTAATGATAAGGATAGTTGAGCGAAAAAATAGCGCAATTGTGGACAGTGTGGGTCATAGGAGGGTTTTAGTAACCTCTGCAGGGACAGATTGGTCATGCTGTTTCAATGCTGGGAGATAAAGTAGATGCTTTTGTGAAGGAGGTGACCTCCTTGTACCTGGCACTGCTAGCATTTGTGATAACAACCTTTGTGCTATAACGAGAGGAGCGTGGTTTGCCGTGATGGGGGGGAACTGGCAGGGGCACAGCAAAGGAACATTCTCAGGCATTTCTGATTCTGTTTGTATAAGTTCTGGCGTCCACCAAATGGGGCCTGACCACAGAATGTGGAATTCCGAGCTAGATACTAAAATAGACTCATACAAGCACAAGAACACTGTAGTTGTACAGACTTCAAAGTATAACTCAAAACTTTTACAGTAAAACCTTGAAAGCCTACTCACCAGACATATAAAATTGACATAGTACTGCCTGTACAAGTAACTGTTGTAGAAATTAAGTAGTTGCTTCTCTTTTAATAATGTGATAGATGACCAGATCATTTCCTACCAATAACAAAATGCAATGAGATAATAAATCAGCATAAAGTAAATTGCATTAAAAATATGTTTCATCTTTAGTTCAGAGTAGGAAAAGGTTGTGGGTTTTTTGTTTTGTTTTGTTTTTGATATCTGACTGCAGACTGAATGCAAGTACCAGAATCACAAGGAGCTTTGAGGAGTACAAAACAAACTGCATTTCAGTGTGGCTGGTTAGAAAGGAAAATCTGAAACAATTTTTTGTTGTTGTTGGTTTTGGTTTTGTTGTTTTGTTTGTTGACTTGTTTGTTGTTTGTTTATTTTTCAACTATGTCTCCAAGCAATATCATGACCACAGTATTATGCTTTGGTTTTGAAACAGGAGCTTGGCTTAATTCAGTTCTGGTGTTGTCACATTGAGTGCTGGTATAAGGAATTTCAGTATCATGTGAAGGAAAGCAGCCTCCAACCTGTCTGGCATTTTAAATGGCCAAGTGTAATCAGTTAAGGTGTCATTCAGCAGATCAATAAAAATTCGCATTAATGGAGTTTAAATGTCCAACAGGCATAAATATTCTTTCTGTCACTGAGTAGATGGATTTGTCTGCCTGCTCTAAATCTCACCTTTCATATTTACCCACAGTACACTCGAAAAAAAAATTTCCTTTATTTTCTTCTTATTTCTGTCTCTGTTTTGGAAAAAAATAAAAACTCGTTTTGCTTATACATCTGGTACTTTGAGTGCTTAAAAACAGCTCAATTGATTACTTTTGATTTAAAAACTTCTCAGAAGGAAATTGCATAACAAGACTGGGAGCTCAAATATGTGAGTTTTGGCAAAGAGCTGCGGAAGAAAGGCCTGGCTGTAGCAACCTCGCAGGAAAGGAACTTGACATTTTGAAAAATTTTTATTGACCGGTGTGGACAGGGAACGGGAAGTCAAATCGCTCTCACAGGCAAACGGCGGTCTCTTCCTTGCTGACCTTTAAATGCCACTTAGTGTCACCAGAAAATCAAGGAAATGCTAATAACAGGGCTTTGGGTAAGAGAGTTGTATATGAGGGATACCTTTTGAAAACAAACATAAGCTAACTTCCATTTTTATACATATCTATTTTTGTAAAACTGAATTTTCACAGCAGTACAGTTACATTTTAATAGATTAATCTTAGATTATTTTATTAATATTTACATTAAAATTTTCAGAGGTATCCCTAAATTTCAGAGCTTCTCTTCATCCTTAAAAAGGGATAGTTTGCAAAAGACATTTCATAATTACACTCTAGATTTATGACCTTGGAACATAGAGTGGTCTTTGCTTTAGGCTCTTAATCTAGCTTGTATTGAGCTCAGCAGGCTGTGGGCTTTGGGAGTCTTGGAGAAAACTGATTTCTCAGTGTCTTTTGAAAAGGGGACCGGAGTGCCCAAGTCGCCAGGTTACTCAGAGCCTTCACATTTCTGTGTTTTTAACAGCCCCTCTGCCCTTCCAAAAAGCCTTTGAAAGCTACATTTCAACTAGAAGGACTAGTAGGAAAGAAGTCTGAAAATTAAACTGCTTAACCTGAAAGAAACCATCTTGTACGTTAGGAAAAAAAAATAAGTTTAGACTTTGGAAGTTCAATGAGAGGGGAAAAAACTACCTGGCAAGTATAACATAAAACAAGTGATCCGTGAAACTGGATGGCACCAGATGTAGATATGTAGGTGTTACATCTCTCCAGCTTCTGACATCAACTTCATGGAATTGAATTGGGCTTTAGGCCATGGTTGTGGCTCAGTACACGTTCAAGACCCTTTCTTGACTAGAGCCTGGTTTGACTACCAACCTACATTGGTGTATCTGTAATTGTGTTTGGTTTGTTTTGGCTTAATTCAAGGGAGAAAAAAACCCAACAAAACAAAACTCTTTTTTTCTTGCTAACTTGCACTACTTAAATATTGTTTGGACTGCTAGCAAAGTTCTTTTAACACTTTCCTCTCACATTGCTGTAATTTGAGTAATTCCACTGAAATCAGTCCACTGATAAATTAAAACAACAAGAAATGAGAGATGGTTTGGGTAAATGGCATGTACATATCAGGTCCCTGCAAGTTCGCCTGATGTTATATGCTCTTAATAGTTGCCTTGCTAACCTGCCTGAAAACTAAACCTCCCAAATCCACTGATTTGGAAAGAAGCTGCACTGCATCTAACACAACATAAAATATAAAAGCTGGTTATGGTGTTGTCTCTCTACACCAGGTTAACAATAAAAGACGGGTCAGGCTAAAAACACTTGTGTCAGTGGTTTGTGTCCAAAGTTGGTTTTGTTTTGTTGGTTTTTGTTTGGTTTTGGTTTTTTTTTTCTCTTAAAGCTAATGAAAAGGACTACACACAGGGGAGAGCTTGAAGGTCTGCCCCCAGTTAGACAGAGCTCTCATTGCTGAACGATGGGGTGTTCAAAGCTACTTTGAAGTTTTCCTCATTCTATTCCCCTGGAAGCCATAGTGAGTTTTTATTTTATGGGAAGAGTCTTAACATGAGCATTCTTGAACTGCTCATTCAGTAAATAATAGGCTTGATATAAAAGTTGGACTTGGAAAAAAAAGCATTGATGAATTTCCAAGGTGTTTTTCTTTCATTGAAGTATTTTTATTACAAACTATTTATAGTGTCATGTAAGTATTACATTTTTCTCTGTATCTTCTATTATGAAAGCCAAACTTAAAAAAAATAGCAGCTTTAAAGTGTTTAGTTGTTCATCATTGTATTCTTTCACAGTGATCTGAAAAGGGTTCTGATAGCTCTTCAGCCACAAGACTTGGAGGTAGAATTGAGTAGGATATTAATTTAAAATCTGATATATCCTGTCTTCTTACTGGTACCCTATATTGTAACTCTGGGAGGGAAGTTTTAGGGGTTTTTTATTGTTCGTACATGTGTACACATAGGCAGGCGCGTCACAAGAAGAGCCAGAGGCCACGAATGCATTGCAAAGAGCAAGTTTTATTTTGGTTACCTCTCTACTGGGGGATCTCCGAAGTAGCACCTGAGCTCCCATGCAGAGGTNTCAGTAAAACAATTAGTGTGATGTATGTGCTTTTTCTACAGACAGGTGCAAGTCACTTTGAGCGTATTTACATTTAACTAAACTCCTCGCCAATCTTGCGCAACATTCCCATACAGTATATATCTCCAAATCTCTTAACAAAATTTCTCAGCCTTTTTGTCTGGCAGAGAAAATAAAAGAATTAAAACAGTCACAAAAGTGTAACTCTACAATACACTTTAAAATTATTTTGTTTAGTCGTTTTATAAGTGTGTGAAAAGAGGAGACAACTTTATATTCTACCCTGTGAATGCCGTCGTTTCTTTAGGAGCAAACAAACTTTATTTGTTAGGACCAGGTACATTATGCACGGAAAATAACTTAAACCTTCAGGTTACAGATGAGATCATTTTATTTTCCACTGCCCAAACTATAGGGGCAAGAATAGAGTATATTTCTTTATGAGATTAGACCTAATCTTTTAAACCACACTTTCCACTTAGAGCTTTTTTCTTCATTTGCTACAAAGGTGAGGAAGCTGTTGTTGCTCTTGAGTTCAGAGAACTGTTACACTCCTAATTAAATCCAGATGTCCACTTCAGTGATGAGACAGACATACGTTTGAGGCAAAACATTTTCCAGCACTTTCCGGAGTGGACAATTTAGGTTCAAGGAACTTTATTTGGAAAATGGTGGGATTTATGGTGTCCTTTAATTTCCTGCCCCTATGTATTCTGTGGTCTTGGACAAAATTCCACCTGAGAGCTTTATGTCCTCAATGGGTGAGCTTGGAAGTGTTGTAGCATGTTATGTTGTGATAAGAGCCGCCTTATCAGCCACAGTCATCACCCCGTCCTCCCAGAATAAGTATCCTGCTCCGACTCACGGTGGATTTGTATCAGTGATAGTTTCACAGAAGATGTTCCGTAGAAGAAGCGACTGTCTCATAACTTAATTAAAAAGTAAAATCTTCAATTTACTATAGAAGCTTCTCTTAATTAAAAACAGCAAAAGGTGACTCATGGGTTTTGAGGGAAGAGGTTTTGCAAGATCTTTATTAGCAGATTCAAAAACTAATTATGTTGAATTTAAGTGTCAAATCTAAATTTAAAATGCACGGTTTCAAGCAATCATGTTTCCCAGTCTGTCTTATTTGTAGATTTAGTGCTGTGTGACAGCATGTATTTCTGTTTGTGTATTAAAACAAAAATGTATTAAAGCCTTGAAACTTTTTCCATTGATTTTATTAAATTTTCAATGAAAACCAAAGTAATTTTTGACATTAAGGAATTACTGAAATAAAACTTTCTGCTTCTCCTTTCATCTGGACGTGTTGAAATCCAGAGTAGTACCTGTCAGTAGGACTTCTTGTGACCAGGTTAAATGGTTGTTCTCAGTGGACTGTGAATGATTAGGCTTGTTTGTGCATGTAAATTGGAAACAGTTTGATGGTAACAGAGTTTCTCTTCAATAATCTGCAGAGAAAACTCAGGTAAATCAGGCAGATTGATAATGGAATAGACAAGCCTGGGACATGGGCAGCGTGTGATTAATACAGTGTTGTCATTGAAGAGGAAGTCTTGCTTTCAGAAATGTGTATTGTGATTTAAATACAGGTGCAAATGCATCTGGATAACAGCAATTATGTGTGTTGATGAAGCTTATACTTTAAATAGCAAACAGCAATAGTGTTCCCATCAATAGTACTGTTAAACTGCAGCAGGTGCTCATCGTGCCTCCTGACTTATTAATGTTGCCTGTAAGCTTTGTTCCAGTTGACCTTAAGAAGTTTCCAAAAGTTACAAGTTTGCAATTCAGCAAGTTTGGCAGAGGAACATACATGATTATTTATATCGTTATTTAAACAGTAACCATATGCGTCTTGTTTTTCTTCTTTCTTTCTTTCTTTCCCATTGTTTTTAAGAAGTTTTGTTAATTCAAGATATTAATCCGTTTGCAGGGTTTTTCCACAGCACCAAATTCCCCTTCGGTGAATTCTCGCTCCGGTAGCCTGGGTCCATCCCTGTCCCTTGGTAACATCTCAGGAATGACAGCAAACCCAGAAGTGAAAAAGCGCAGAGCACCTCCTCCACCAGTTGCAACACCTGCGTTGCAGAACATGGAGACGAGTGGACAGGACAAGACAGCAGCTCAGGTAACAGTGACACCACGGAATGGGCTTCTTTGCTTGGTGTGTTGGCTGCCATCAGTTCAGTCGTCAGAGCTGAAGCCGTTAACTACAGCTCACCAGAACTCTTGATCTTACAAATTATCAGAAGTCTTGAGTTTTGTACATTTTTACTGAGCTTTTTTTGAGACTGCCTCAAGCTCTCTTCTGTGTCAAGAATCTTTCTAAATCAGAAAAGTGTCATGAGGCATTACTCTAAAAGAAGGAGGATGAAGGGAAAGTCAGACAAGCTGGAAATTCTGTGTGGTAACTTGGTATCCTTATTAGCCAGGGCAGTCCTGGAAAATGGGTGACATTTGTAATGACTGACAAATCTTCAGCCTGCTGTTTTGCTGAGACACTTGTCAGACTTGCCTGCATCCCTGTTTCCAGTGCTGCCGTGGGATACCATTGCTCTACTTGTGACCTTTTAAAGCACTGCTCTGGTTTTGCTTTTAAAAAAGGTCACCATTCTGCAATAAAGTTATTGAGAATTAAACAGAAACGGGGGCAAAGCTTTCTGAGGACCCAACCCTTTGAAAATAATACAGTTAAGGGAAAAGGAAATTGTTCTTGTTTTTATAGTGACATTCAGGTATGTGTTTTACTAAACATGTGCAAGCGCATGAAGACTTTTGGTTCCCTCATCAACAAAAGGCATTACTATAAAAGTCAGTGTGTAAAACTATATATGGATGGTAAGTAAGAATGCAAGGAACCAATACTTTCAAGGTTGTGCACTGAGCCTATCTGCTCCTCTACAGCAGACTGGTCTTTGGAAAGTGAACTGTATTAGTGCAAAATGGAGTCAGGACTCTTTGAGTTCAGGGTAGCCAGGGAGGACTCCAGCACTCAGTCTCGCTCCCTGTCACTCTTTTGTTTATCTGCATTAAGACATAACGTTAAGTGCCTTCTCGGGTGAAGCATTGTGTAAGCAAAGTTGATGCATACTTTGGGAAAGGATTGTGGGACCTTATTTTCCCATTCTTAGGATATCTAAAAATGGGATTTCTGGAACATAGCAATGTTTCATCTTTCAAGATTGAAGTAGGATGCCTTTGAAATAGCACTCATTTATGGACACAGCTGAAGAGAAAACAAGGTTTTCTTGCAACATCTCGTGCACTTTCTTAAAATTTCTTTTTGAAATTCCTACTGTAAATATTTTGATGAGATTTCTTGTGTGCCCCAGAGTTAAATATTTGATCTGTTTAAGATAAATCTTTTAATACAAAAATACTATGGCATTATAACTCTTAAATTTATACAAGTATAGTAATCACAGAGTATATTATTCTTCCATTCTTTTAGGCTTATCTCCATGCAATGTGGCATTGAGATTTTAAAGTGTGTTGCCCAAAAACTCTGAAAATCTAAACTCTCATTAAACATGTTAACATTTCTATTTTCAGCATTGTTGTAAATAGTTTAAAGTGCTGGCTTTCTGAAGCCATTGGGAGAAAAGTATTTATTTTATTTATCACAAGTAGTATACATTACAGTGTCAACTTTAGATTCTCTTACTCTGAAGGAAAAGCTATTCTGAAGAAAGGAAACAGATGAAGGTTGCATCAGAGGATTTTCCATGACAAAGTTAATTTGGGGCAACAGAAATGTCTTGTGTAGCTGACAAAGCCAATGAAGAGCACAGTAGATTATGAGCACAGTTGCTAGAATCTGTTTGGCTGCATTTGTTAGGTAAAGGACCTCACTCTGAAAATGGTTGCATAGGTCAAAATATTAAGCAGTTACGGTGTGCCTCTGAAGCTCCCAGGCTGGAAGCTGCTCACAGGCTGCCCTAGAGTTTGAACAAGAGTGTGTGAAGCACAGCTGAAATGAAGCACAAGTTCCATGAGGCGATCAAAAACCAAGAGAAGAGATTAATTATTCAGTATTATGCAGCGAGGTAGCAACAGAGGTATTGTTTATGAGAAAACCCAAACAGTTCTATTTTATCTACGTGCAGACTATCCAGTTTGCTGTGAAAATAGAGTAAAAAATCTCAGGGTGTAAGTTTATTTCTTTAGTTTATGGGAAAGAATTAGCACCGATCTTTTTTTTTCAGGGAAGGACGTCAATTCCTTATTAATGGACTTCCTTCCATAAGAAGATAAGATGTTTGTTTAGAAGACTTTATTTATGTGCAACTGTTACTAACAGGAAGATCCTGCAAAAGGGGAACATGTTTATTTCCAGTGAAGCTAGCACATTAATAGAAAATGAAGAAGGTGGTGTTCTGAACTTTCAGAAGGTTTTTTCTTTTTAAATGGTGTGGTTCCATAAAGTTCTTTAGGAAAGCAAATACTGTAGCTGTTATGAACACCTGTAGTTTGACTTTCCAACCCAGTAAGCCCATTATTTTTAACCCATTGTTAAGCTCCAGGGCGTTCAAATTTCTTTAAGGCACAGGTGATTCTTTGGGAATGTTATGTCCCATCTCCCTGCCTAGTGGTTCCAATCAGAAATTTCCATGTGTACAAGGACTGGGGTGTTTTAATTTATGTGTTGGATTTAGATTTTCTCTATTCACTTTTCATGATAGGTGGATTACTGCAATATAATTTTACCATATTGCAGCTTTTGTTTCTGTGGGCCTTACAGTAATTTACCTCTTGAAGGTAAGGCCCCTGCAGTAACTTTAATTACTTTCTAGTGCAGCATCATTAGTTTTCCATGTCTATTTAGGTAGTGTTCCTTCTGTAACTGTTTTAAATCTCTAGAAAATTTGCATTTCTGTTCAGAGCACAATCAAGCAATGTTTCTGTGTGAGGTGAACACGCACTAAGTAGTTCACAAAGGAATGCAGACTGAAAGAAAGGAGTCTATAGATCTCTTCCCTGGAGACTGCCCCTCTGTTTTTTTTTTTCAAATGATGACAAGTCACTTGAAAAAAATAATCTTCAAAAGACCAGGGTATAGTAGCATTTCCAGTATGAAATCCAGAAGGTTGAATGCTTTAGAAATAAGGAGGTCTCTTCCTGTCTTGGGTTGCGACACGAAGCCCACACCATCCAGAGAGTAGAGCAGAACAGTGTAGGGGGTGGACAACAACTGCACCCCCTTTACAAACAGTCTCTGTTCTCTGTCACAGCAATTCAGATGGTGTGCTAGCAGAATTTGGGGCCAGCTTACAGTAGGCATAGTGTAAACTTAGTCCTCATCTCAAAAAACATGCACTATATAGCCAAAATATACAAGAGAAAGCCTGTATGAGTATGCCATTGTAGGTAGAGCACACAGAGAAAAGCCGCACATAAAGTCTGATAGAATTAAACACGTGTTCTCAGAGGGTCATTCAGTGACCTCTCTTAAAAAGAAGTGTGTTTTGATCATTTCTTGGAAGAACTGTAGAAGTGAGTATTTGAGTCTTTTGGAGGTCAAGAGTGTTGTGTGCTGGCAAATCAGTTCATGGGAATATTATTTTTTTTTTTTTTTAGCATGTAGGGGGAAGTACAGAAATTGGAGTTAGGGGGGATGATAAAGAAGGCTTCAGGGACGTTCTGTAAGAGCCTTTTCTATGAAATGGAGTAGTTTATTCAGAATAAAGTCATGGGGCTTTTTGGAGACAACATCAGAATTAGAAGAGGGCTCTTCAGTGCCCTCATCTCTATAGTAGCTCTGATGTCAACTGCATAAGCAAGAAATGCATCTTATAGATTGTGATAAAGCAGCCATATGCTATTTCAGGTGCTGTGATTTTCAGAACAGAAGCACTTTCATGTAATATATAGATGTGACAGGAGGCATTTGGCATTTGAACTAATAGAAGAATAAGGTGATATAACAGATAAAAATATTCTAACATTTATTTTACAGATTTTAATCTTAGTTGTCATATGCAAGACAGTGGGTTTAAATAAAAATTGTATCGCTGCTTTTGGTGCAGGTTGAGGAACTGGCCTCACGCTTCAGAAGGTTCCGTATTAAACCAACACAATTCTCAGGTTTATTTCCTTCTTTATATAGTTTCCTGGAGGTTGCTGTAGACAAACTTGCGTATATGACATCCAGTGGGTTTTGCCCAGCATTTTCCATTCCTCTCCATTCGGATCTCAAACTTGGGTTGCCGAGGACAGTTGTTGATGCCCAGTTCTTGGTCAAGGCTGCCCCTTTAGAGCGGGCAGCTTGCTGCCAGTTTTATGAAGGCTGATGTTTTCTCACCAAGAACAACTTATTCATTGCAGAGGTTTACTCACATGAATAAAAAGGAATATTGCAGCCAAAGAGAGTCACAGGCTTACTCAGATCATTGCTGACAGGTTTCTTTCTCCCTACCTCAGTTTAATTATGACCCATTTTATGCCTAAAAGAGAAGTTCAGCTTTTAAGAGAATCATTTTAAAATGAGCAAACATAAATTAGACTTTCATAGCTTTCCTGGAGAAAATAAGGTACTCACACTAAAAATTTGCCAGATTTCTTCCTTATATAGAGAAGATACTTTCAGTGTTTTCTGTATGTTTTATTAAATGGAAGGAAATAAAAAATGTGTAAACTTAGAGGAGATGTTTCTTTTGCCATCTTGGTTGGTGATTTGTAATACTTTCTTTCTCTTTCTTTCTTTCTTTCTCTCTCTCTCTCTCTTCCTCTCTTTCTCTCTTTCTCTCTCTCTCTCTCTTCCTCTCTTTCTCTCTTTCTCTCTCTCTCTCTCTTCCTCTCTTTCTCTCTTTCTCTCTCTCTCTCTCTTCCTCTCTTTCTCTCTTTCTCTCTCTCTCTCTCTTCCTCTCTTTCTCTCTTTCTCTCTCTCTCTCTCTTCCTCTCTTTCTCTCTTTCTCTCTCTCTCTCTCTTCCTCTCTTTCTCTCTTTCTCTCTCTCTCTCTCTTCCTCTCTTTCTCTCTTTCTCTCTCTCTCTCTCTTCCTCTCTTTCTCTCTTTCTCTCTCTCTCTCTCTTTCTTCCCCTTTCCTTTCCTTTCCTCCTTTTCAAGTGTGTCTGTACTCCCGTTGGAGATAGCAGTCTCCTGCGACATATGTTCCCCTGTTCCAGTACATACTGCACTTGAAAGAGTTATGATTCTGCTGGCAATCATTAATAGGCGCTCCGTGGAGCTCGCAGGACACTGGATTAGGCATCCTAGCCATTTAATAGCATTTTCATGCTTTTGGTAGGGATGCCTTTCTCACAGCAGAATGTGTGTTACAGTACTCTTCACTGTCTTTTTATATAGAAACCAGTATGAACAGAATACACCAGTGATTGAAAGCTTAGGTCCCTTCTGGTTGATGGAGCATATTAAAATTATGTCAAAAGGAGGAAATACTCCAGCAAAATGTCCTGCTGAAAGCCATTGAATTTGTGCCCATCTGCAGGCAACCCTGAAATACTTTAAATGACATTGCGAATGAGCAGAGTGTATGTTGAAAACATACCTGGAATTCTTTTTGTCAGCTAGAACAACAGAATAATGTTCAAGTAGGAAAAATAAAGGACAGGCAGTGAAGGAAATGTATGAATAAAATTATATTGAAATAATAACTGACATACTACACTTGTTCCAAGTGTTATTAAACCACGTATTCACCCAAATTTCCAGAATCAGTCCCTGAATTTGCAGTTCTCAAATTTCCCATGTGTATGGGTGTATGTTACAGACATGGACTTGGATGCCACTTGGAAATGTGACTCATTATCTTCCTTAGAAATAAAATGTATTTTAAAACAGTAGCCAAGATTTTTAGAAATGGTTAGCTCAGCTGTCTGTAATTAGGAAACTGAGTTTATAGCTTGACGTTTTCTGAACTTTTAAGATGTCAGAATCTGCGTCTGGTTGCTCAGCAACTCAATATCCGGCCACTGTGATTTTAATATCGTATTATTCTTCACTGTGCCACCTTCTGTTGCAAAAGGACTTTAAACTGAGATTGTTAATATATAAATGTGAGCAAAGCAAGCATTTCTTCCACTGATGTCCCCTGAGCATAGCGAGTTTTTTGCACAGATATCTTTCTTACATGTTTGCACGAAGTGATTACCACTCTTCTACCTTACTTCTTCATAATCCAATGCCACAGATTTTTGGCTAGCTGTCTGCAAGGGTAATCTTGATTGGTATGAAATCATACTGTTACTGCTGTATTCCTCAGGTTTTCAACATTTTATTTCCCTCTGACTGCAAATTAGGCCCTAAAGGAATGGATACAGATCCTGTAGAACAGTGTAGAGTAAGGAACGTTCCTTGTATGCACAGTTGTGTCAGTAAAGATGCCATCAGTAGAGCTCTGTGTGCTCCGTGATTTGGAGTTTCTTCAATCTGCTTTGTCCCTGAGGATTGCATATAAATCTAGTGTTTCAAATAATGATACTCCTGCAGTTGGTTTTCCTTCTGAGAAACAGCCGAGTGCTTAGAAAGAACCAGTGTTTGCATGGATGGCAGACTTTTTTCCTCACATATTTTCTTGGACTATCGAAAGCATCATTTTATGGGAGAGGCATGATACCAGCAGGTGAAAGTATCACAACTGGATGAGAACATCCACCACTATTACCTATAGAACTGAGGTTTATCTTAGGCAGGTGTCTAAAACCTGCTTGATTAACATCTGCTTGATCCACCTCTATAAGCACTGTGCTCTTACCATCTCACTGTCCTCTACCTGTTCCTTTGTGCATCTGCTGCAATTTATTACTGTGAAAACTCCACTCTGATCAGTCCTGTGTCCTGAGAGGAAAAGTTTCAAATTGCTTTAGATTTACCTACTTGGTTGATGCTACTTTTGTACAAATTATTATAGTTGTACTTGAGGGAAGGTTGATTGTTTTTCATACTGCAACAGAACAGCTTTGTGCTGTTAGTATTTTCTTCCTTTTACCTTATATTTTTTTCTATACTTCTGCATAAGGTGAAAGGTAATGAGAAGTTCACGATGGAGACGACCTGACAGTTGTATTCTGTTTTAATAAGGAGCCCCGAATTCAGCGAAAGGGTGGATGAACTCAGATTAGTTATCTCCCTTTCACAGGTTACACCTAAGCCAGAAATGTCTAGTAGAAGTCAACAAGATGTGAGTGCATGTTTTTTTATCATCTTTCTGAGAGGAAGGGAGGTTTCTTTTGACTCAGAGGTCTTCTGGGTGAGGTCTTCTCAACCTTTCTCTTATGTTCTCTTATGACACATTTCCTTTCTCCCTAAGTGTTCTGTGAATGTATTTTTGTTTTGCCCTTTTTTTTTTTTGTTTTTTTTTTTTTTTTTTTTTTTTTTGCTTTTTTTTTTTTTTTTTTTTCTGCTGTGGAGCATCCAGAAGCCTCCTTTGAGAATAACAGATACTTTTTTTTCATGTTCTGAGGAAGGATGCAATGAATCAGTTTCTGCTGTAGAAAAAACCTGTTTTTTAAAATGTGTCTTTTTCTTTTGCAAAATATTGCGTTTTCTAGGTTATTTTTCAGGGTTTTGTAAGTTCCCTGAGGATATGAAAGCAAGATTTGAACCGAAGGAGGAGGGAGAACACTTGACAGGCTTAAGTTTTTAAAAATGTTGATTAAAAGGAAATTAATGACTGGGCTTGTACACCTTTTTAGTTTGTTCTGGTTTAGTTTTCTTTTTGTGTGAGAAGAAGGCCTGGAATATGAACAGGGCATGCTAATTTTAAAAGTTCCTTTGTCATTCTTCGTTAACTCAGGATATGAGGAGTGTTAGCTATGATCTTCTCCAGTTTTGGTGGCAGACTTGTTAGAACTCTCAGGAATTGTGTGATTTCTCTCAACAGCTTTTTTGTGATGAAGGCAGGAATATGGAATCTTTATTAAAGATACTGCTTCTCCAGAATTCTGTTCAGGTGCCCAAGTTGTGTAAGCGAAAGAAAATAAATTATGTTTACATAAAATAAGCATAAAATTTACCTATTTTATAAGCTGCTTTAAAAAAAAAGTCAGCAGGTGGTCAAGAATGTATGAGATGTCCTTTCATGATTTAAGAATAATTTCCAGGGTTCTTGAGACAATAGAGGGGTAGTAGAGCTGCTAAGAAAACTTGTTAAGTCGTGCTGTCTTCCTAGTTTTTTTATTAGAGTTTGGATATTAGGTGCTGGAGTGCACACTGTACTGCTGTACAATGCCAGATCAAGAGGCTGAGGACTTTTTATGCAAGTGGCACGAGGTGGTATTTTTATAATGTCAAAGAGTAGCTGAGTCTATCTCTGCTTGTCGATACAAAAAGATTATTAATAGATAAACCCATTAAAAGGGAGATTGTATCTATTTCTCTGTATTTCACATCAAATTCATACAGCAATGGCTTATTTTGGATGTATAAGACTGTAAATACCATATGGTTATTATGAAACTTTCCATTAGGCTTTTAGTATCCATCTCTCTTTGGGGCTTTTATTCCAACCATTCTGTCTGAAAACTTATTTCAAAGCTTCTTTACTTAATTTAGGCATTTCTGTAGAAAAAGGTTGAAAGTTAGATGTTGAGAGTTTATGGATAAGATGGGGTCTTTTTCCTTTGCTCGTATAGACATATAAAAATAATTTATTTTGCCACACTGCCATATAGACTACCTTATTCCTTGGCTGGAGAATTGCCTACTATTCTCCTAGGATGGTTAAACAGTTCTGCTTTGCTTTACATTTTGTGTAGGTTAAAGTTGCCCACATAGGCAGGTAATGAACATCAAGCTTGTCTAATAACGTTGATAAGAAATGCACTTTAGTTCCTTTGTCAAAGGAGTGCGCTCTAGTTCCTTTGTCTGAGTAGTAGCTGTGCAAAGTATTTTCAAGATGATGCACCGGAGGCCGCAGCGCTATCTGAAGTGGAGAAGATTGTGTAAAATAACTGTATTTGTATTCATTCTCTTTCTACTGTGTGGAGAAAAGAAATAGAGAAAATATTACTGAATACTATAGCTGAATGCTACTGATGCCACACTTTGGATTTTCATAAAGAAATTCAGAGAGAAAGTTGGAAATGGAGTTTATGTTTGGAAAGTATGAGGGAAATCAAGAAAAATATAAGCCTCCTAATGTGGCATATGTACTTGGATAATTACTAGAAATACAATAGAGAATTAAATTAATTGATATCTCTATGAAGATAATAAATAGGGTAAATTTAGCTTTAGTAAAACAGAAACCTTGCCTTATGACTCTCTTGGAGTGCCCTTGACACATTCAGCAAACAGATGGATCTTTGTGATCTGATTGATAACAGTCTGGGTTTCTGCAGAGCTTTCACTGAGGTCCATCAGCAGGGATTTCTTAAGGAAACCAAGCCTGCATTCCATAACCAGGATGGTCACCTTACTCTTAAATAACTGACAGTACAGAAAAGAAAAGAGGAATCGCAGGTTAGGAGTAAATGATCTGCTCATCTAGCTGTGGAATGTTGCAACAGCTGTAGAGTATTTGAGGATCCATGTTCACCTTATTAAGAAGTGATCTCGAAAAAAGCAGTAAAGTGACAAAGTTTGTTGCTGGTACTTGAATTATCTGGATAGTAAGGATGAAGGCTAAGTATGAAGAACGACTGCTGAAAGATCTTATGAGATTGAGCGCTGGAAGCACTTGTAGGTGAAAGCATGTAACATTCTGTGTAGATAAGTGGGAAATTATGTACATGAGAAAACACCACTCTTCGTTTTCCCTAATGCCTTGTAAAATACTGGTCTCTCAGCTGTCAGTAACCTGTTACGAAGATCTTAGGATCATAAGACATACTTCTTTGAAAAAAGTCAGCTCAAAGCTCAACAGCAATCAGGAGAGAAAATCAGATGCAGAAAAATTTAGGAGAGGAAAAGAGGGTAAAAAGATAACTTTATTACACCACTCTATTGTGAGCTTTCTTATGCCATCTTAAATACTACAGTACTGTTCCCCTTGTTTCATAAGGGGAAGAGATTCATGGATGGCATCAAGGGTGATCAAGAGTGGAGTGGCTTAATACAGGGACAACTGTGCAATTTCAATAAACCATGATTCTTCGTCTTGAAAAAAGTGGCACGAAGACTATGGATAGGGATTTGACTGTTCAACAAGCCATTACAATAACATTTTAAACTAGTAGGAAGCTGCCAAACCACACAAAACCAGAGTATGGTTCTCCATGCAAGCAGTAGATGCGTGAACTACATGCCAAGGGTTGATGTAGATGCTAAAAGTTTACATGGGCTCGAGAGGAGACTGAACAAATTCTGCAAGGATGAAAAATCCCTTGCAAATTTTTGAATGTAAACCAGACCAGGAAGTCCCCAGCATGAAGATGGTTGGTGGCTGCAAAAGTATTAGAAGGTAGTATTGAACATAGCATCCCGTTCTTCTGTCCTTCTCTAGGTGCTTGCCACAGCCTGATACAGAAGCCTGAGCAGAACCCTTGATGTAACCCAGTGTAGCTGTTTTTTGGAGAATAATTGCAGAGATTCCTACCTAAATATTTGTCTCATATGATCTGATACCACTCCAAGAAAGTCACTGGCAGCATTCTCAGTGACTTCACTAGGTCTTCTTGTCACTGGTAATGAGATGAACAGGCAACGTGTCTCTCACTAGAAACAGAAACAGCTGTCTTTGATTGCTATTCCAAATCATTGCTCTCTTTGTTTTGTGCTCACAAGTGCAAAAATTTGCACTTGCAGAATGAGACCATAAGTTTTGCCAGTAAATCATACCAGCAATAAGAATTTTCCAGCATGAACCCTAAAGCAACTTGCCTGGTATACGCATTACAGCTTAGTGCTGTGACTGCAGTATCTAAGAGCCCTACAAGACTCTGAGGATCATATTTGCAGCCCCTAGGGCTGCATCTCAGTATTTTGAGATGCCAGTGTGTAGCTAAAATCACAGGTAGCTGGGAGCTGTATGGGTGATGTCCAGGGTGCTCCGCTGGACACGTGCATTTCATTGACCACAAAAAAAAGCAGCATGAAAGACTTGATCCCATTCCATTTGGAATCAATATCAGATCCAGGTCCATGCCAAATATTCTCTAGATTGTAAGTCTTGTGCAGTGATCAGGCTTAGCAAATGGTGATTTCTGCCTTTGAGGAGATAGCAAGACAAAACGATCTCTTATGGTGTGCTGCTTTCCTGGATCTATCCAGTTTTGCCCAAAGGATCGGGCAGTATCTCTTTAAGAAAAGTATATAAGGGTGGAGTTTTTCTTAATGACTTCCAGTTAATTGCCCTGTGTTGAAAAAGACATGTGCAAACTGTTGCCCTTCACGAACATGAAATTCTGTGGTGACATATATTAAGTTGTATAGAAACAGTGGTCTTTGTAACTGGTCATAAACCTGAAAAGTTTTATCTATTTAGTATTTCCACTGGAGCTGGCCTTGGCTGGTGCTATCCTATTGCAGAGTCCATTATCAAGATGTACTGGCACCAATTAGTAGAAACAAGAGTGAGTACTAAAAGAGGTCTGTGGTCCTTAAAATGCCCTATACCACAGTAAATGACTGAGAAATTAGAACACAGAACAATAATTTCCAATTTGAAGGTGATTTGTTAATGTTTCCCTAACGAGCTTTTAGACATGACATTCAGTTAGCTGATTGAGGAGTATCCAGACTTGTTCTTTTCATGTCTGACAAAACAGTGCTTAGATGGCAAACGTGAAACCGGTCGACAGAACATCAGATAATGTTTGCTGTGCAGTCTGGATGCTTAATCTAGCTAGACAAGTACACTGTAGTTTTTATAAATGATGCAGGCCCAAATTAAAAGAGAGAAGAGTGCAATGATGGTTGAAGGCTTATCTCGCTGTCACATAAATTGTCAAATTTAGGAAAGCTCAAAAAAAGCTGCTAGTGAAAGGGAGTAAATTGTACCTCTTTTTGTGAGGAAAACAGCTCTAAAAATTAATTCTGGTATATGCACATTTAATCAAACATTAATTCTTTTGCAATGCTTATCAAAGGTGACAGCTAGAAGTTACAGGCACTGTAGTGGCTACTTTCTCAGTATCTTCATAGAGCATAAGTTAAGGATATTTTACGTTTTAATATTATATTATAGAATTCTCTTTTTTATATATCTAAAGAAATTCCATAGTTTCAGTGCAAACTGCCACCCATCCTCTTTAGAACTCCTAATGCTCAACTTCATGTTGTTACACATTTATTTACTAGCAGCATGTGTCCCATTTTAAAAACAAGATTTCAGAAAGCATTTTAATAACTTTAGGCAATGTCTTTTTGGTAACCAACTTATTTTCCAGGACTTTTTGTGTCCCTGCCCTTTTAAAAAAAAATGTAATTAATATGCTTATTTTCTGACTATTTTGTCTCACAATTTTAAATAATGTATCCCTATGTGATGAATTATTTAAAAGGAGTCTTAGCTTTCTCAGTCACAAAGTGATCAAGTGCAGTTGATTATATTTTTTTTCTGAGGTTTGGCAAGTATGAACGAGGATGTCAGTGTAGAATTTCACTGGAGATTTTGATGTTAGCCAGAAGGTGCAGGCTCTCGAAAGTGCAAGGGGATGTCAGACTGCCTTTATACTGGCCCTTTGAGAATCTGTCTTTACTCAGATAAAGTTCACGGTCAATTAATAGGTTTTGCACCAGAAGAACTTGAAATTTGAAAGTCTACTTTAAAATGATGTCCTTTTCTGAACGAAGATTATTGCTGCTTTAGCTTGGGGAAAAACCTGTTGCTGCATAAAAGGAGTCCACTGTATGGCTTTATTGCATTGGAGAAATAGTTATGTTTTGCAATTTTGTGTGCAAAATAGTAGCAATGTCAGTTCCCCAGGCATTTAAATTGCTTTACCTGCTTTAACTGAAGGCTGGACTGTGTGAAGTGCTGAATGTTCCACACTGAAGATACTCTACAAAATTTTGTAAGATTCCTGCATGGTCTGATTTCCTGTTGCTCTCTGCAAAGTAGCCCAGTCCTGCCCTCTAACCTGTGTAGATGCAGTCTCTGAATTGACATCAAAGTCAGGGTGATCTGGTGATCCTTAATACGTTACAAAAACTCAAGTAAGCTGAGCTTGCAGTGTCTTTATTTTACCATTTAACATACATCACATAATAATCATGCAAGAGTATGAGATTTCTTTGACAGGGGAACTTCTGATTTGAGATAACAGTTAATAAACTAGATGCCCCCTTTTTTTTTTTTTCTTCTTTTTTTTTCAAGAAATACATCTTGAGAGTCGAGTACTTGAATAAAGTGCAAGAAAAAATCTTGGAATAGTCTTTTCGCTAACATCAATAATGTTCTTGGTCTTTTGCAATAATCCAGTTGCTTCTGGCTGTGAGTTCATGGATCACCTGCCAACTGTTTCTGAACAGACTATACTACCTGTCTTGGGAATAATACCATGACTTACCATCTGGTGAGATCACTTGACCTCCACATGTGGTCTCTGTCAAGCACTTCATTGAAAACTGGCAAGACATCAGGGCCCGAACATACTGTTCTGTGCAGCCTTGAATTTTGGCGGGGTTGCAACATTTAGTAAGTAAAATTCATCTGGCTTGCAAGTCACAGACAAATAGGACAGGCTGATGTCATCGTAAGCTTTAACTCTCATTAAAGAGAAAGTATTTGTCAAGTAATTATTGGGCTTTGCTGGGCAGAGTATTTAAGGGAAGTTAATAGACAAAGGTCATTTTAAGCAGCAAGGCTTCTGAAGAACTGGCATTCAGCAAGCAATGAAAAATGGCCCTAACACTGGCCTTAATTTGGCAGCAGGATTTGTGTTGTTTTTCAGATTTTGCTTGTAACTCCACTTTTCTTAGATCCCAAATGAAAAACGTAAAAATTTATAGAATAGAAAAATTAACTAAGTAAACACATTCAATGGAGATCAGGTTTAATTTAATAGCTTAATGGCATTGCATTCTGGTCATTGTTTAGCCAAATAAGAAAGCAAGAAAATACATCACAAATAAGTACCATCCAGTAAAAATGGTTCTCTGCTACTTGAAGCTATGTTTTGTTTGAGTTAATTCAGTTATATCCTGAAAGTAATAGACATGAGGAGAGAGGAGTGCAAATCCAATTCCTCTGACTGCACATCGCTTCAGTTTTTCGCCTCTTTAGAGGATGGATGGTGCAGGTCCCTAGGGGCACCTCATTTTGTTTGCAGTGTGCTCACCTTGATCGGAACATCACAGCTCAACAGACTCCCCTGAGTCTTGCTCAGCCATATGTTGCTGACACTTCCAGGCATGCATGGCAAGCAAAGTGCCATGGTGGGTTTCTCTAACAAATCTTTGCAGCAGGGTCCGTTTATAATTTTGGATTATAAAAATCATACACTTGTGGAGAGTAGCTTCATGTAGATCTATGTTATGCTGCAGTCCCTAGTAATAAATCTAATTGCCACTCTGGTACCACTTTGCTATTCCTCCCTCTTCTCGATTTGTGAACACAGTGGAAGTCAGGGCTTCTGGTATCCCTTTGCGGAGTGCTGGAAGGAACTAGGCTGAAATAAGTCAGGTATGTTTTTCTCTTAATTGAGAAGACTTCTGAGGTGATTGCCTAGGACTTGAGACTATGCAGTAGAAATTCAATTTGGCTGTCTCTACAGAAGAAAAGTGTAAGTGTAAAGGGAAACTTAAGTTCCAGGGAGATATGTTGCTTAGTGGCAGTAGAAAGGGCCTGGTTCTCCTTGTTACTGGTCAAACATCTGTGTGATTGCCTTCCACTTTCTAGCCCTAACAGATTTGAGGCCACAGCCCACCCTTTTGGTAGAAAATTGGACAAAGATGCAAAATAAATTTTGCACATCTTCAGTTGACTCATAACATCTCTCAGATTTTTAAGGACAGAAAAGTAGACCAACCCATCAGCCAGGCTGTGATCCTGGATGCGAGACTAGGGAGGAATAGGTGATGTATAAAATCCTTTCCCAAAGGCAATGACTCAAGGAGATGCATTGATCATGTCAAACAAAGCTGTCAGACTAAATACTGAGCTGAGGTCCTACTATGTATTTTAAACTGATATCAATGTTCATTTGTTCTATTTATTGTGTTGTTCTAACCGAAAAGATAAGCACAAATATGAAATGAAAATTTGGAGGTGGCTTTTGTCATTTTTGTTTAACTTTTCTAGGGAAGGGAATCTTAGTAGAAAATCAGTTTCTGGTGGGTTTAAAATGTGATTTTTAAGTGTTTTAGAGTTTTTGTTTTTTCCCACTTTAAACGAAGACATCAATGAGGAGGATTACATTGTATTCAGAGAAACAGAGGAAGTTCAATTCCATGCCAAAGCAAACATCCGCAGACTTGTGTAGTCTACATGTTTCAATGCATGTGAAAATATTTGGTGTTGTAGAGTGACTTCCTTGGGTGGAAATAATATTGCAGCTAGTAATGAGATTTTGCAAAAGAAGGAAATCACAGCTATCTTAGTAATTTAACATTTCAAATTTGTTTATGGATAGTTTCCTGTCTGACACATTTAACTGAACAAGTTAAAGTGTTTAAAGAAGATTAGAATGACATTAATTTTTAACTGCCCTTGACCATGACATTTCACAAAGGGTGTGTTCAGTAAAAACAGATGGAAAAATGAGCTTGCCCCTTCACCTTGTGGTGGCTTTCTTGTGTCAACTGATTTAGCTTTCTGTCACCAGTCAGCTGAATATTCAAGGACATCCTTGGCTTTCGTCTTCTTCATTGTATGAATAAAATAGCACAAGAGCACAGCAATTTCTGTAAAATCCAGTATTGCTAAGCTTTTTCTCTGTTACTAAGGCTGAGATGGTTTTGCAGTCACAGCTTAGTTTTTGGTAATGAATACCGAATTTCATTAAAAACCCCTGTTTAATATCAGAGTTACGTAATGAGAAAAACATAATTTGAAATCCAGCAGCATAGAAGTAGGCGAAACGATACAATATTTTTTGCCATCTGATTAAAATATTAATGGTACGGGTGTTTTCAGGCGAGCAGTGCAGTTTGCAGTCTATTCACAAGCCAGGCTTCCCACTTCCAACACAGCGCCTGAACCACTTCCAGCGGCAAAGCAGCTCGGAAGCTGAGGCCATGAGCGTGGCTTGGGCGCAACCATCACGTGGGCCAAGCCCAGGCCAAGGAAGCCTGGTGCAGAGCCTCAAAGTGAGGAGGAAACACCCTGATACAGAGCGACATCGTGCCACGGCACAAACATGGTTGTCCTGTTCGTAGAGGCCATTGGTGGCACGTTGTGGGCTTGAACTCGTGTTGCCAGTAGCTCTGGAATCTCCCATCTGCACTTGTTCCGTGTGAGAGCGGCATGTTCGGAGTGACACGAGCTATCGGGTCTTGTTGGTCCAAATGTCAGTCTTGCTGTCACAGCATGTGTTTCTTAACTTTGTATGGCTTGTTTTAAAATCTCCCTTTAATATTATTATTATTCGTTTTACTGCCAGGTTTGTGAGATCCGACACTGGAAAATCAAGATTTACAGAACTAAAATGACTGACCCAGAAAACTTGCTTGCTAATTTCTGAAGTGTAGTTATTTCTATGCATTTTATCAAAATGACAAGTTTTCAAAATAATGTCCTCTTTAGAACTGTTTCCATGTGCTCAGTTTTTTAGTATCTCTGTGTGTGTTGTTTTTGCAATGTGTTGTTGCATTACATGGGATCCTAGTAAGCATTTTAAATAACCCACACAAATGCATTCTGCAGCATAAGGGCATGTTTTTGGGAAACATCAGACCGCTGTCTTTGAATGTCATTTATAATGTACTTGTGGATTAAACATTCAGTTTTTAATCAAATGAAATGGGGTGCTACCTAATAAGGAAACAAATTAGAGAAGTTCAGTGCTGAATAGACAATAGAATGTAACTTACAGTGGTCAGCCTCATGAATTGCTCATACACCTAGTTTCTCTGAGAGCTCCCTAAATTTTCCTTTGTCAGTGTATGCCAGGGAAAAGCCTAATGATGTATGACCTGTCCAGGGAATATTAGACATGTGAATAAATGTTTTTTAAGACACATTAATGTTCCGTTGGGACTTCTTGTGGTTTATAATGCTAGGCATGTTGAAGCATCTCTTGCCCTGTGAAAATGCAGAATCAGCTCGATAGAGTGGCTTTTATATCATGAAGTTTAGTGGACAGATTCATGTCTCTCTTCTGCTGCTGAAAGATTTATCTCTGATTTTCCTAGAACAGCTCCTCTCGGATCCAAAGGTTTTCTTCTCAACTGGCTTAAATCATGCACAAAATCATAGCAAAATATTTTTGAAAACTCCCAAAAATATTTTTGAAAACTCTCAAATGCCAACCTGCCACTTGTATTTCAAAGAATGCTATAGAAGCATCAGTGCCGTTCTGGTTAGATCAAGTGTTAATAAAATGTGTGTCTTTTCTTTTTACTTCTAACACTTCTTGTAAAGTGGCTTTTAATTAGTTCAAGATGGCTCAAAATGCTTTGTGAGAGGAAGAGGCTTGAGATGGTCACACACATAGTTTGGGGTGACCCTGTTGTTTGTTCAGTTGTAAACTAGCTCTGAATGTTTCTGTGGATCATATTTAAACACACTTCCAATTAGACAGGTATTCTGGCCCCAGAAAGTATCATCACCAGTAGGTGTATCAGAATCTGGCTTGCTTAAATCGGAGTGTGTGTCTAGTCAGTGTTGGATGATAGAAAGCAGTTTGTAGTCAGGGCATGCCAGTGATTGAATCCATGTGTTCTTTTTCCAGTCCTTTTTATTTACTTCTAAAAATAATTTCTACAAACAATCACTCACTGTTTCTCCAAACAGACATTTTGTATACAAATTAGACAGAAGTCACAACAATACTATCATTCTATAAAACAATAAACCATCCTGACATGTAACGTTGCATAAAAAGGAGAAAGCAGCAGAAGAGTATATGAGCTTTTTTCACACAGTTTATATCAAATGCTATACATTTTTTTTTTTAATTTGTAGATGCTAAACCACCATGGGACATCCCTGAAAATAAAATCCTTATTCCAGACATAATCCTATTGTTGGTAGAATATGTGTGTATTACCTGTAGCTACAATGTTGCTGTAAGGCAGATGTTTCTTGTCATGTTTATGAAAATGTTGAAGGAGATTGGTTTAGATTTCAAAACACAAACTATACAGTTGTGGTTTTTTTAACATCTCAGTCACATGTCGACTACATCCACTGAGGGGTTTTCTATTAAGACACATTTAAAACTGCTTAGATCTGTCTGTCAGTTGTCCAGGCTTTCTCCAGTAGGTGTGGATGCCAACTACAACAGAAACCTGCAGTTGTTCAGGGAAAACCTGTTCCAGGTGACTGAAGAAGGTGCCGTTTGCTTTTAGTGCGCATGTCCAAGGAAGTCTTTCCATGGCAGTTTTTAAGTTCTTCCCTGCTTGTGTTCTTAGTTGTGCTTCTGAGGTGAGATCGCCCTGCTTGAAAAAACAAGTTCTTTCCTAGTCCTGCAGAAAGTGTGTGTCTCTCATATGTCCGCTCTTCTCCATCGGCATCGATCTTGGGAGAAGGAAGAAGCCATGGTTTGTTCCCCTGGTCTCTGTGTCCCAACACGGTAGTCATTGAAGACTATCAAGTTCCCCTCAGCTATTCAATGGATGGGCAAAATGTGTTGCTTGAAAGGCAGTAGTTGCCACAAGGCACTCAAGTGGCCTTCAACATCCAATTTAGAGGTTACGTGATATTTTTCCCTCAAGGCCACAAAATCCGACTGGGCTTCTAGTGTTAGCTTGAGGATTTCTACCTGGCCGTATCACCATTTTGGAACACCTTGATAGTTGCTGGATTCTTTACCGGTCGGGATATAACTGCAGTAATTACAACATTAGAGTGTTCTGCTGTTTACACAATGTGCACTTTCCAAGGTTGCATTAAGCCCAGGCCCTTTGCCTCTACCATCTATGGCAAGAGCATGCGGGCTGTCCTTAACGGAGCAGACTTGGTACGTGTGGCTTTCCAAGTATGCTGTAGTAGAGTCTTTAATCTGTCTTTGGAGACAGTAGAGTGAGATTTCCTTCTTGGTTAAACTATTGACTCAGGCAGCTGAGGTACATAGTCAGTGTCATCCAGTGGGTTGCAAATGTCGGTAAATGCTGGAGGGACAAAGGAGCACAAATTAGTGATGTAGTTTCTGGCTTACAGAAGGACGCTCAGTTTTGGGAGCAGTAAACCTGCAGTAAATTTAGGCCTAGTTTGGTCTGTGAATAAAAGAAAGGTGGGATTTGCCAGATGACTTAGTAAGTACTTACACAGATAAACATTTCTGTTAGAAAGATTAGTAGCGAAGGGTTGATAAATACAAACTGAGTGTCTGACCTTAAGCAGAAGACAGGGAAAGAGTGGAGCTCACGTTGGAAATTTCTGAGAATCTCCTTGTCTTTGAATGCTTGATGGATTTGTAGTGGTGGTGGCCTTTGTTTCCTTGGGCCTCCATTAATGTTTTTTAGGAAGTCATATTCAGTGCAACGTAACCCAAAGAAAATACTGAACTCTTACACATGAGGAAACTCAAACTCAATTTACACATCCACTTTTAGTGTATCCACAGACCTTTTGGAAGTAAGGTGGCTGTCAAATGCTACTGATTGAAAATTTCGAGCATTAGCCTTGGAATTCTTTTCTACACAGCTTTGACACATAACCTCCTCATGACGTTGTTATGCTCTAAATGTATTCTAAAATCTCATCTGAAGTCCTCAAATTTAATGAAGACATTGAAGGAAACAACAAAAGGAAAACCCATTCAGAACACTCCTCGGATGTTTTGTCTGCAATATTGGAAGTATTTTTTCAAACAGGGTATCAGCCATTACATGAATTTAATGGAAAATTGGTTTTTTGCATTGTATGTGGTCTCATCAACATGGGAACAGAAGTGGCACTATTTGTCAGTCTTACGTCCTTTTGGCCCACTTTATTCATCTCTGGTTTAGTTGATGATATGAATTCTAGTCAGAGAACACTTACTAACATATTTAAATATTATGTATTAGTTGCATAACAGAAGCTGACGTAATCATTTCTTCTGGTTAGAAATGATACTTAGGTGAAACACAAATGCTAAGACTAGGAAATATTCTGTTATGCTCAGAGAGAGGCTCTTATAACAAAGTTTGGATGGGAAATTACTTCAGATACTGTTGTTAAAGGCTTGATTTCTTTACAAAAGAAGCAGCCAGCTGTAACAAATTATTTTCAAGTTCTATTGTTTTGGTATATACAATTGCAAGAAAGAAACAGAATGTTCATTGTGTTTTTTCCATTTATGTTTAGCCTCATAGGTTTACCGAGGTTGGCATTAAAGAACTACTTTAACAATTTTTATGACCTGTTCTTGAGCTAGACACTTCTTATATACATTGTAGTGTGGCTGGCTTTAAACAAGCTTTTCATCTTCTTTATGGTGTTTGTGAAGTATCCTGCACTTAGCTGACAGTATAATAAAAGCATTTTTGTGTGTGTATATTGTAGCTGAGCATTAGCTATTTTCTGCCCTTTTCTTTAGCAGTAGCAGTGTGTCCTTCCATACATCTATCTAACCTTTTTCAGAAGATTCAACTAAATAGGAATACATAGAGCTGGAAAAGATAAGCTGGCTTCTAACGAAGATCCTTTCTTCTTAGTAAAGCAGTAACGTATCTTTGAGGAATTTGAATATACCAAAATGACATCCTTCACTCATCTGGCACTTGGGGAAGAGTGATCAGAGATCTTTATCATTTCAAGTAGAAACACACATTTACTTTCTACCTTGATTCTCAAGATTTCTTAGATTTATATTTTAAATCACCAGTCCATCCATTTTTTTGTCCTCAAGTAAAGTGACCTTTTTGTCTGGAGAGACAGGAGTGAATATGGAACCTGCAAAATGCCATTAAGTAACCTCAAAAGTCATGACTTGGGCTTGTGAAGTGTTGAGGAAGTTCAGATGTTGCCTGTCTCACGGATGATCCGGTTTCTCCATAGCTACTGAATTTTGGAGACTTCGCAGTCAGATTAATCGAAGCCTCCACTTCGATAATTTTCTCCTTTTTGTAAGGTAGTTTCCTGAAGAATCAAGATACAGTATTAAGTGCTCACACGTACTTTAGTTATTTAAAATGCAGTGCAGAAGAATGATTTTTTTTGCAGGTGCCTATTTGCCTAATGCCAGCTCAGTATTGGGTATTCTGTTTCTGTAAGAACTGAGCGGGGTGGGATTCAGCTTCAGCCGATTGCAGTCAGTTCCTAACCACTGGCAGGCAGTTATTTTCATCAGGAGAGGTGCTCCATCTTAATATGGAGTAACATCATAACCTTGGGGAAAAGTTTTTCAAAGGAGCTCCAGAATTTTGCTGTATCCATTCCCGAACATTTGGCCTGGTGCTCTTTTCTTGATAGAAGTCTAATTTCTCAAATGCCATGAAGTTTGTTTACCAAAACTCAAGTTCGCAAAATCACTGGGTAATGTTAACATTCTTGCCCATTTACTATGCCTAACTTTATCTAGATTGGCCTCACTGTCTTTAGTTGTGCGCTGTAGCCAGTGGACATTCAGTTTACGATGCAGAAATAATCCGTGGTAGTAGGAAGCAAGACCAGAACATCTTTCCCACCCTCTGACCCCTCTACCTTATAGAAGCTGTTTGCTATAAAAGCTGCACCTTGTCCTGGTTAACATGCTCTGTGCCCAGTGCAGTTACTAGCAAGTTTCTCCATATGCAGGTTTGCCAGGAAGGGGTGGAGAGTGTCCAGTTGGCATGTGGCACGGTGGTTAGAGCATTAGCCTGATGGATGGGAGCTGAATGTTCATGTTTTATAACCTAAGACCCTCCTGAGTGCTTTTAAAAAGGAAAACTAAGTGAAGGAGGCTCTACTCATGTCCTACTCTTTGTAAAATTAATTTATTCTCAGAGTTTTCACTCAACGTAGAAAGGACGCATCTAAATGAGTGTCTTTCCTCTGAACTCTGATAATAGCTTTGAGCAGTGTGAAGCTACTATTTGTTTAATGAAATCTCCCACAACAAATGTATTTTAAGGGTTCATTAATCCTCTGGATTAAAGAAGAGATTATTATTATTGTTTAGGCCTTTGAAATATTAGAAAACCACCAGGCAGTTTTGTATATTAGATATCTTCAGCTACGGGAGCATGAGGATGGACAGAGCAGTGAAGCGATGCATGTGAAGACTGAAGAATGCCAACAGCATGCCATGTGTGGGCCAATCCCATTATCCTCTGCCTCAGCTAAGCCTGGTTCTGTCTAGTGTTGTCAGTACTTTTCAGATACAAAAATTCAGTATATTTTCCTACATGTTTTTATTTTTAATATATTTTTTTCTGGAAAAAGGAAATACAGCTAAGTTCCAACACACCACAGAAAATATTACGCAACCCAGTGAAACCCAAGTCACTTATAATAATTTTTTTCGTGTTTTTAAAAGCAGTGTAAACTTCAATGAAGTCTTGGCTTGCCAGCCAGCGTGTTGCAATTACTGGAAGCTGAGGTGTTACAGATCTTCGGAAGTATGTCTATGAAGTCTCGTAGGCATAAATACAATGCAGTACAGTATAATCTCATATCGTCGTGCAAGCAAACTTTTAACTCTGGTTCTTTTCTCAGAAGTCCTTAAACAAGAATTTGAGAGGAAAATCAAAGAAATGAGAATGAGTTTACTCCCTACACATACTGATGGGTGTATTTAACCGTAATGAAAGGTCTGAAGAAACCAATGGAAAAAGAAGATCATGCGATGGCTCAAGCTTAGCAATACATGTAGTGTCATACTGTGCATTGCTGGGTGTTGGGCTTTCTAGTTCCCTTTTACCAAAAACATCGAAGGTCTGCCAGACTGGTACTTCTGCCATGGCATTCATCTGCAGTTCCTGTCCCTTTCCTTCTCTGAGTGCAATATTACTATAGCTCTTCTCATCTGTCTTTCTAATCTCCTGTTGTCACTATAAATGCTCATTATAAGTATACTGTGCTGAGAAATTAGGTCATATGGCAATCACTTTTTTTTTGTTACTGTCAATTTACAACATTGCCAAAACATGTCATTTACCATGCCTATTTTTCAACTTTGCTAGATTTCACAAGGAGCATCCCTGAATGATTTACACAAAAAGAAGAGGCGTGCCCCTCCTCCACCAGCTGCGTCTGCTCCACCCACTCCTGCCATGCCAAACAGGACAGAAGAGAGGGAAGACAAGAGGAAGAGCACAATGGGTGAGAGGTGTTCTTCTCTTCTGTGTAATCCCGTGCATGTACTTTTAGTGCTCACTGTTTGAAGTTTCCTTAATTCTGTTATGCTGTGAGCTTGAAAACTTTTGTGACTTCCAGGAAAAAAAAAAATGCATTTCTTTGCAGAGTGAAAGTCTGGAAAGAAAAGTTTGTATATTACCTCATTCTTTTTTAATGACACTGTTCAGAGTAACATAGGGTAATAAAAGGTAGATAACACTCATCAGATGATTTAATACTTGGTACAAAGTGGATATCCAAAAGCACTAGCCCTGGGCCTCTTCTGTGCCTTTAAGGTCATACTGGTTTTGCTAGTAAATATAAGTACAGAAATAGTAAATGGAAACACTAGTACATGGAGATAGACCAGGCAATACTGAATGCATCTGTAGCTGTGGAGTTCTGCTAGAACCGAAGTACAGTCAAGCTGGTTCAGTATCTCCTTGTGTTCCTAAAACCTGAATACATTTTCTGTGGTCCTCCAACAGTGTGACATTGACTGGCCATTTTCAGTTAGGTTTTTCTTTTGCATTCAGTCCTCAGTTTTATTATAAATCAGTCTCTGCTGAGTCTTTAGCTAGTCAATAGAAGAAAAGGACTGGTGCTCTCAAAGGAATGTCATACGTAGCTGGGGACAACAAAAGCAACTCTAGCATTCAGCTGTATGTGACATCCCATCTATTCTCATACAGAAAGACTGAAAAAAGTTTTCCTGGACCTCTGTCGTTATCTGACTGCTCACTTATTCAGATCAGTGGGAGCTTTGCCTGAGTGAGGACACCAAAATTATGCTTTTAGTGAACAAAGTGGTTTTATAATATGATGGGTAAGATATGAGATAATAACCCCACATACTGAAACTCATTTTTCAGTACATTAGGAGAATCATTCTTCAAGTGCCATGATGCACGCAGTGCACTTCAGTTCGTGCCTTTGACCTCATGTTTCATAAAGTGCCTAAGACACACAGATATGACATCCTGTCATACATAATTGCTTACATTACAAATGCCTCACAGTTTAGAAAGAAACCTCTTGGCTTTGTTCCAACATTTATTTTCAGTAAATGCTTCACATTTAATGCCTCAGCATTTATGTAGCAGCAGGAGTCCATTATCTTGTGACATGTTCGACTCCATTGACATTTCTTATTTAAACCCTCTAAGGGGAACGTTATCGCTGTGCCATATAATGCAGGAGTTTTCAGCAAATTGGCTTACTTTTAACCATTGCAGGTGTCACAGTCTGTTGCTCCTCATACTTTGCCCTGTTGCTGGTCACTTATTGATGACATTTGGTGCTTTAACTATTTGTAAGTGTTTGTTTTATTTTGTATCAGTGCTCGTAATGTTGCAGATGATATAAAGCAGAGCAGAGCCACTTCTAGGCCGCTCTGTACTGTGTACATAAGTGCTTGCTGGCCAGACCCTTCTGATGCAGGATTCTGTAGTATCGTTTACTTTAATGGAGCCTTATTAATTTACACTGACAAAGAACTCGTCCCACAGTAGCCCTATCTTCAGTGCTTTTCGTTTTCTGCTACTTTCTTGAATGAATGTGTTCATTAACAAGAAAGAATGTTACAGAAAGGTTGGTAAAACAGCCTCTCTTCGGGGCCCTTGCAAGAAAATGATGAGAAAGCACAGATGGCTCTGAAAGCAAGAGAGAAAAGCTGTGAAAAAAGCAAGACTGTAGTGAGGGGAAAAACGTACTGCAAGAAGTAGGCAGCCATGTGATGGCAAAAGCGTTAAAGCTGCCTATGTAGATGCCCCATCCCTGGAAGCATTCAAGGCCAGGCTGGACGGGGCTCTGGGCAACCTGATCTAGTTGAAGATGTCCCTGCTTATTGCAGGGGGGGTGGACTGGGTGACCTTTGAAGGTCCCTTACAACCCAAACTATTCTATGATTCTGTGTATCTCCAAAGTCAACCACATGAATCAAAGCAAAAGATCCTATCAAGAAGATTCTCAAACGGGTAAATTCACTTCAGTATTCAATACTGAATCGCTTATTCTGCCTCCAAAGTATTGTGCCCAATTTTCTCAGAACAGTGACAAATGTTCTGCACATTTGCCAGCATTAGATTGTGTGTGGAATCTCTGGAAGCTGGTTACTGCTAAGTAGAGAATCATAATAGTTTAATATTTTTTCCTCCTTCTTGGTGCTACTTCCCTTCTTAGCAGCACCAGAGTATGAGACAAAGAATACAGGAATGATCAGAATAGATCAGACCAGGGTTCATCTCTGCCAGCACCCATGTTCAGCAATGAGCACAGCAGATGCTTAAGGCAGGGTATGAGTGCCGAACCAGCAGATAGTCATTGTTCCTCAGCACACTTTTAGCCTCTAAGGACTTTCCAAATTGCAAGGTCTGTAGGTTTTTCCAAGCTCTGGGTCTGTGCGCTACAAACTGGCAGCAGCTTTTTAACATTGCAAATGGTTAATAGTATATAGTGCAAAGGTACGTGTATTTATTTAGCTGTTGCACATGGGATTGAAATAAGCCCCCAGCCAAAGTTATGAGCATTTTCTTTCGGTAGCTTAAAACACTGTTTTGCAAAAAACAACTTAATCATCTGCTTCTCCACAATGTCAAGATAATAAAAAACCTACTCAGAAAATAAAAACCTGTCAAGATACCTACTTCAAAATACTGACCTGAGGCATCTTTCTCTTTCTCTCAAAGAGTCAGGAAAATAGTCACGTAAAGTATTCTAGAGGTCAACAAATTCAGGCAGTTTGGCACTTAAGAAGATAAAAATAAAACACATTTTTCACATTTCCTTGCATAGCTTTTTTCATTTTTTTTTTAATTAAACTTTTTTTTTTCCTTCCTTCTGTCTGCCAAAATAGTGATTTTAACTGTTAGTTGTTACACATATTTATGTGCTGGGCCCTGTTCTGGTCCCGCTGCTGTTGGTTTAGGAGAGACCTGGATTTTCCTTCTCCTTTAATTATGTGGGGGTAAACAAGGGCAGAATTAGATCCAGAGAGACGCTGGGTGTGGGTAAGGGAAAATCAATGTGTGTTTAAAAAATAACAGTGAGCAGAGTGATCATTTTCTTGCAGTGAAATAACAAGTCGATTGATCCCCCTGTAGGTGATGGGCGGCAAGTGCCACAAAAGCCTCCTAGAGGCACCACTCGTGGTCCACCCCAGTTAGTGATCCCCCCACCCCCACCTTACCCTCCTCCTGACATTGTGGATCCAGCAGTCTGTTGCAGAGAAGCAGATGTTACACCGCCAACAGAGCTGGTACCTAAACGTATGTTCGAAACTACATGTATTTACATTTCCGTTCTTCTGATGGCTGCTCCCAGGGTTAGCTTTTCCAGACTTTCCTCTCTGCTCTTTAAACATACACATCTGTTTTTTTCCAGCCTGTTGTCTTTTAAAATGCCCAATGCAGTATAACTAATTAATATAAAGTAAACAAAACACTCGTTTGGAGACAGTTTTGCGGATGATATCTGGCCATTGTATGGAAGCGTTTAAAAACAACCATCAAACCTTGTGACTTTGTGACGCTGGAAGCAAAAACCTGTTGTCTGGTGTTGGTTCTCCATATTTGTTTTTCTGTAGTAACATTTTTTCTGTCTCTCCAGAGACGAGTTCTTTTGAGATTCGATAGGTCTGTCAGTCTCAGTTGAAGTCTACAGGGTGTCTCCCTGAGGAAAATTAAACCATTTACAGGAGCCGTGTGTTGTTGAAGCGCTTCCTGTCCTAATGGGTACATCTTCCTTGCCGTCTCTGGATAGTCCTTTGTGTGCTCTTCCCCTTGGGGCATAACAGCAGACAAAGAAACACAATATTTTCCACATCCTTCTGTATTTGTGAAAAGCATATTTTCATGCTACTTTTTCATGCTTATCTATCGACCATCTTTGTACACAATCCAAGTCTTTGATCATGTATCGTGCTGCACACCCATGTAGGTCCTGTAAAGAGAGCAAAGCTCCGCATGTTATGGCACCTCATGGACACACTTCCTTTGGAGGTTAGGAGGGTGTCTCCTAACCATGTGATACAGAAATGTTGCCATTAGCTGCTAATTTGACAAAAGGTCTTTTGCCAGGACAGTTTCTTTACCAACGTTATTCTGCAGGTAGCTGTTGCTCTGATACACTAAAGTTGGTGTGTTTGCTCTTGGATACTAGCTAAATCTAAAGCATTATTTTTCGAATCTGTGCTGAGGAAATATAGATTGACAAATTTTATTCAGGGGAGAGAAGGAAATTAAGGAGATCCATACTTACATAAATCCTGAATCTTATTGAAAATTAACCCTAATTCATCTTTACCAGCATATACACAGAAATCATATAATACTTACAATTTTCCCCCCCCCCTTTTTTTTTTGTCTAGATACCATCAGCTTGCCTACAATGCTTTCTTTATTAAAAATCCCTCATGGCCGTCTTTGCATTAATATTTGTGCTTCATTTGAGTTTCTACCACTATGATTTTGCAATGCTTTCCTGATCTACCTTGGTGATCAAATACCCTTTAATCAATGCAGCTCTGATTTTATCAGTCTGATCATTTGCTCTTAAACAGACGTAATATCCCAGCCAAAAGGATTTGATTAAGCTTGTACATGGAAACATAACATGAGCTTTTATTATCCTCAGTTTACCAAGAGCAAAAGAATAGTGCTTAGTGGGTGCTTATTTTAGACTTAAAGCATCAGTGTTGGAGAGGGACAAGTTTAGCTTTATAATTATGCTGTGCTCTGCCTAAAGATACGTGCATAGACTTACACAAGAGAAATGTATATAGATGTACCCATGAGAGAAAGTAGCACGTATGACAGATGCTAATTATATTGCCCAATGGCATTCTGAAAGGTGCTTAGATACTGCAGCGATTGAGCAGTTTCAGAACAGAGTTTTGCAATGTTTTTTATTGCTTGAGAATGCCTCAAGCAGTGCAAATAGGACCTTGGCGGTAGATTCAAAGAACAAAATTTTCAATCTTCCTCACTCTAACCTCAGTAAATGTGTTTTCTCATAGAACAAGGTGGGAAGGAGGATAAGCTACTGATGCCAGTTATTGATGAAAGGCATATTTGTTCTGAAATCTCTCAAAGCAGCTTTCTCTGAGGATTGTGGTCTTGTTTGCTGAGTGGGTGACTGTTAGCAGCAGTTTGTCTTTCACAATATGAGATTTCTATTCAGAAATTAAAACTCTGTGAATGTGTGGAGTTGAAATTCTTGTTCCTTATGATCTGCCACTGTCTGTGGGACACCATGCCTCACCTCTCATTCCTTCCCAGCAAGCACGCGGTTGTCCCCTTGTACCCTGGGAAACTCATGTTGAGGAATTTCCATCTCATTGAGGATGGTGGTAGTCACTTTTCATGGAGTTTTCCGAACTTATGTGGAGTGTAAGTCATTAATGAATAGGGCCTTTGGTAAGATACTTGGGCTTTTCTGGCTCTAATAGTAAGAATCTCTTCCACAAATGAGTACAATTGTTCCCAACAGTTTTTGCTCTTTAATCTTTTTATTCTTATTACAAGACCTTTCCTCTTAACTTTTGGTCTGGTAGACCCTTAGCTGCATGTTGTGTGCATGTCTAAAATGATATGTTTATGAGGTACTTTCTCTGTCTTTATCTTACTAATCTGATTGTTCATGGCCTCTGATTCTGAGATTGACTGCGCTTTGGAAATGCAGAAATGGAGATTTTCGCCTCTTTTGCATGGAGTTTGGTTGTGTCATGTAGCTTGTGAAGTTCCCAATAAATGAGTCAGTAGTGAGCTCTGTCCTGCTTACCTCAGGTAAAGAATGCACGTATTGAAAAACGGCTGCACTTAGACGAGCAGCTAAAATGTGCTGTCTGGAAATGTTTTCAAGTAGTTCCTTAGAATAAATTCAATATTTCTGTGAACCTCCATGGTTTGCACTTTATTTGGATTGTTATGAACTATAATTAAGAAATGCAGTAAGAAACTAAAAGCTGTTTGCAAAAGAGTGAACAATTTGCCTTCCTGTAGGGTCAGATCCTAAATTCTTCACTCTTGACACTGGATAAAGCACTAGTGAGCTCAGGGTTTGCACTGGGTTAAGGCTTGACAACTGATGGATTTTTAAATTTTGGTAAATGCTCTGTCTTTAAAAGATTGAAATAATTAGTTGAACCTGTCTTTGTTTTTAACTATAGATCAAAATAATCAGTCATCACTTAACCAGAAAGTTTGAAAGGGCCGTAAGAGTGGATGTAAGCATTTCCCAGGTATTTTGTGTAGATGTCATGTAAACTACTAGTTGATGGATAATACCGGGCTAATTTTAAGGAATAAGGAGAACAGAAAGGAGCCTTGTCTCAATATAAAAATTGTAATGTTTTTCATTATATCATTAATAAAGTAACAGGTAATATAAGCCACTTGACAAAAGCTGTGACAATTTCGCAAGCAATTTGCGCGTATTTCTTCAGTCTCCTTAGATACACAGCTAGTCTTTCACAGTCATTAGGGATAGTCTCTAAGGGCTGGACTTTGTTAACTTGAAGCAAAAATTGGTAGAGACGCTCACAGAGGGGAAACTACATTTTCTTACATACGGTTCTAAATTAATTGAGAACTGCAGGCTGCTGAGTAGGGGATTTTGCTGACCTGTCATAGTGCACTGCCACAGAGGGCATCTGCCGACTGGCCCAGCCTTTTCTTTCTTAGAGATGGTCTTTAAAGCAAGAAAATGTGCAGGTGTGACTTAGGAGGCTTATACTACGATCATTCCTTACTTATCCGGCCTGATCTGAGGCTAAAGAATGAAGTTGAATCTCCAACATCATCTGTCTTGCACCTTCTGAATAATTAAAATTCAGGCCAAATAAAGCAGGATTCATAGACATGCTGCATATCAGTAGGTGTTGTGCTGTTGGAATTGAGTTATCTTGTACATGAACCCACGGGATCAGTCTCAGAGCATGTGGGGTTCTGAATTTTAATACGTGTGCCCACGCAACTGCACCTCCTTTGGGCATCTGATTTTGAACATCACTGAGCATGCTAGCCGTTCTTCTGTCTGACCTACGCAATATTTATAATTCTGTCTTTTACTCTTTTCCCCCAACAGTTTACTGTTGTGCATCATTCCCTTCATACACCAAGCGCGTCTGACAGACTTTGCCTCTTCCTATGACCTTCATACCTCTGAACCTCCTGTTGCCTCTGCTGTCCTGATTCTTCTGTTGCCTTCCTTCCTCCCCTGCTGGAAAAGAACCTTTTTTTTTTTTTTTTTTCTGATTGAGATTTTGGCTTCCTTTCTCTTTGAACTCGCACATTCTCTTTTAATTACTATTGATTATTTTTGGCTGTGGTTCATATTCATTTGTGAGATGTATGCTCCAGAACTGAATGCTGTGTTATATAAATCTATATATCAGCCTCAGAAAGATTATCCACACATTTGTTTGTTCTTTTTCAAAAGATTCTCTTTGTTTTGATCCGTGGCTTAGTTTGATTTGGTGTTTCAAAGAGTGTGTTTTTGGAGCAGGGTGTCTTACTTCCAATACTGTCTAAAGATTTAATGAAAAATTCCTGAAAACATTTTTTTTCCCTGTATAGGTATAACATTTTACATTCTCTAATATACTATATTTTTCCTTCATTGCGTATGTTCTCTTCCTTTGGAACAAAACTAGAACTGGGCATGGCCAAGTCAAGTTGAAGTGGAAGATTCTTTCTATATCTTGTCTATCAATCAAGCTGCTGAGAAAAAGAGAAACAAAGATCTGTTGGATCTATAAGGGGCATAAAAGCAATGATAAGAACAAGTACCAAATACCCTGATTCACAGGCTTTACTTCGGCCTATCATTCTGTGCTTAGTATGAGAAATTTTATCTTTATGCTGGAGAGATCCTATGGAAATCAAGGTGTGTGTTCTATTTCTGTAACAAAAGATGCAAGCACTGTTTGCTCAAGATAAATCTCGTTCCACAAGTCTCCTTTCTACAGTTGTACTAGTTATGTTCAGTGAGTTATAATTAAAATATCAGCTATAGGATTGTACTTACCAAAAAACTTCTTTGTGCTGAAGAAAGTTCTATATGTGAACGGCCCATAAGGCATGTATTTTTAATCATTCTGAACTATGAACATAGGTTTTATGAGTTGCAATGGTGCACACACCCAGAACTATTCTGACCTTACATGTACTGTGATTTAAGACATTTGTGTTATTTAAATGAGTGAGTTGCAATACATAACTCTAATTTAAATGATGAAAAATTATTGTTTTACCCTCAAGCAAATAATTGTGCTCATCTTGGATCCTTTCCAGGTAGGCAAAATGAAGAATAAGAAAACAAAGCATTCCTACAGATAATGCGAGACATGACTAAAAAGGGTTTTGACAATTTTTAATACAAATATGACATGCAGTTAATAAGTTTTAAGTGATGCTTCAGAAAGTGTACGTAATACCCTAAGGGTCTTCTAATAAAAGTGAAGTAGAATTGAACTGTCTGTGCTGCCAGGTACTTTGTAATAGCTTCTTAAGACAGGACAATGGTTTAATTGTAAGTCTTCTTTAAAAAACCAAACCAAAACAAAACAGTAGATGTTCACAATGTGAAGATTAAGAGCCTAATTTTCCCATTCTCATTACTCTCTTTACATCCTATTTGTAACTTCACAGAGATACATGCCCCACAGAGTTCAGACTAGTATAAAAATGGAATAACGAAGTGAAACAAAGTTTTTTATATTGAGTATGATGTAGAAGTACAGTGTATTGTATAAGCAGTTCTTTGCATTGACACTGGTTTAGCTCAAAGGAAGTTTTAGTTTTCAACATAATTATATTTTCAATGAAAAAGTTTCCTTGCTTTGAAGGAGTACAGCTATGACCCCTCTCCACAGGGCTGACAAGTTTACTGTGAAAAGCTGTCTGTCTTCAGCTGGTCTGCTCAAACTCTTAAAAGCTCTAGGTAAAAGCTCGAAAAGTTCATGGCTTATCCTTAATTTACTTTGGTTCTGTATTAAAATGCAAATTTTTCCTCTGAAAATATGTTTGTGAGAATTAACATTTTCTGTGGAATTTGTACATAAAATCTTTTACTGGCCAGTTTAAGTTTTACTGCTCTGCCTTTCCAAAGTTAAGAGAAAAATCCTTGCTTATGCTAACTCATAACCTTTGTTTTGTACAATTTCATAAGTACCAGGTACATATACAGTATTAAAAAAAACTTAAAAAAAAAAAAAAAAGAATTGCTGCATCTTTACAAGAAATCATCTTAATTATAAGAAATAATGCTTATGCTATAACATTAGCATATTTAAAACCTCCCATTACTATACACAGTGTGGGAAAGAACTTTCAGTGACACTCATTAAACCCAAATCTATTCAGTGGAATTACATAGATACTCTGTTTCACAACTGTTGATTCATTAATAGTGTGTGTGATTATGGGAACATGAACTCGCTGGAAGTTTGGTTCGCAAACACCAGCTCAGCACCGAGGGACAGTCGGGGAATCCCTGCTTGGTCCAAGCTTTGATGCAGGATTTCTGATGTCACCTCGGTTTGACTTCTGGAAGAGAATAGAGTTTTTCTGTAGTTTTCAGTGAGAGGAAGAAATGTCAGTTTAGGCAGGTTTGATGGAGTCTCAGGTTAACAGTGATATGAAAGGACATTGGCTTGGGTTTACTCCATTTATTTTAACCGTGGAAACATTAGAAATGAACCGAGAATGGCATGGAAAAGTTGATAACAAATTGACTATTATACTACAATTTTTCACCATAATGTTCATACCAAAATTAGTAAGAAACTCATTTAATATATTCAGGATTTATCTGGGCTAGCAAACAGCATTGCTCAAATACTGTTCTTCACGGTGAGATATCTGGGGTGAAAAACTAACAAACAAACAACAACAACAAATGGAAAATGTTATTGAGCCCTTTTAGGAGGACAAGTAAATGCATAGATAGCTTATAAATCAAAACAAGTTCCAGTATTACAACTCCCATGTCCGTGACATTCAGTGCTCTTAGGAAATACGAACAGATGTATAATTTATGATTAAACTCATTCTGATACCTGATGAATGTGGTCCACCCCTACAAAATCTGGTGAATTACAAACAGCTTCAGCTTCCTGGTGCACAGGTTTTACTAAATGGCCATGTAAAACTATTTTTATGTTGACCACCAGAGGGAGCCGATGTTGTCACGTATGTGCAGTAGGTCGCAAGTGAGAGTAATGCTAAAGGTGAATTTTAAGCTAAAAGATACCACACTTATACGAAGATTTTCAGTTCTTTAAGGATGCTTAAAACTAAACTTAGTTTACTGGGTTGTTTTGTTCAGCAACTAAAAAGAAAAATAAATATTTTCCTATATTTTTTTTTTATTTTGTAGCAAAACGGAGATAAAATAATATTTGCAGGTGATGCCACAGTGATGGCATCTTCCAGATGCAAGCTCACGTTTTTCTCTAGGCATTCTTGAAAAGGATGGTGGCATGTTGGGTTGGCTGTTACACTGCATAGATATTGCCTCTGTATTTGTAGCAGCTGTGTGACCAAGGTGTGGAAATTAGTGCATATGGCTGCTGTATGTGCTTCAGAACAAGTGCTTAGGAGCAGGTCCAGTTTAGTGCCCATATAGAAAGATGTGTTGTGCTAGAAAGGTTTATCAGCTTGAGTTTTAGAATTTTAAAAGCATGAGTAAATTGTTTCAGTATTCATCCTCTTTCACAGACAAATGACTTCATTACAAGCAAGTCAGACATTCAGATACTAAAATCTAAGATTGAGAGACTCTCCAAACATCCTTAAATGTCTTTTCTACATGTAATGCTTTCTTTTTTTTCCATTAGGATTGAAATCTTTGATTATTGAAATGAATGTCGTCTTTTTCACTGAGCAGCTGGATTTTTTTCTTTTCCCATGACAGCACTGTAGAATACTAAACTTTGAATTCATTCCATTTTTATCTTTAGAAAGTGTGGTATTGGTCCAGAACTGAAACTTATTCTGAAAAAGTAAATTATGGAGAGAATAGTCCAAATACATTAATGGGAAAAGGAAATATTTCCTTTTTTTAATTTTAACTGCAACTTTTTAAAGCTGTCCATGGCATCTGGAGTGCTCAAGTAAGTGCCAAGGGAGAGTGATTAGTGGAGAAATCCTCCAGTCCAAATTGTATGAGAAATTGGTAAGGCCTATGATGCATTTATTTATTAAACATGTGACCATGTAATCTATCATATGCTCATCATCTGTCCCTGTAGTCTGCATTTGTAAGGTAAGCGCTGTGGTCATGATTCTCATACACTCATTATTTATGTTTACAGCCACTTTTACAGCACTTTTTATTGTTCCATTCCAGTATAAAAGTGCCTCTTTGTGAGAGTTGGGCTGTGTGTGTGTATGTAAGACAGCAGTTTTGTCTTCTGAACTTGGCTTCCAGTCACTGCCATGACTCTCAATATATATTTAGCACATGCAGTAGGCACCATTTAACTTTCCATACTAAAATACATGTTATTTTAGAAGACAGAATGTAACCTACTCCATCCCTCCAAAATTACAGCCATGTTGTTTTCTAATGTCATTGCAAAACTATGAACTCCCCCCTCAAGAACAGTGAAACAAACTTGCTGCCACTGTTTACACACTTCTTACTCAGATATCTCACGTACAGTATGCAGATAGGCTTCTCTATATCACCTGTATGGCTAGAGAAATCCACCATGAGAATTTATATGAAGTTGACAGAACAAAAAGTGGTGTGATTAGTACTTTGTTTATCCAGAAGAGCTTACACGTAATAAACTCTGGTGACTTTTGCTGAGGTGGAGAAGGGGGGAGGTGATCTTGTATTTTTCTATGCAAGAATCAGCTGCTTTATTCCTTATTTATCGCCTATTCTTCTGTGATGCTCTGACTTCAAGTGGTAAATGACTGTTGAAAGGATCAAGCCCAGTAGCAAGAATGAACTACTTTAGAAGTTGATAACCTGCTGAATAGGTATCGGATGCTGAGTCCTTTATATCGCTTGGATATTGTTTGAACATGAAACATAGTTTTTTTCCTATTCAGTTCTAATAAGAAAATTGTAAATTTGGGTCACCAGATCTGCTTCATTTTCTCGTGACTTGGGCAAGTTCTGAAGAAGGAGATGCAGTCCAGGGTAAAGGTAACACCAGTTGGAAGGGGGGTATTTTGTATTCCCTTACATGTTCACTCTGCTGCCTGACATGGTATTGGAAATAATACCTGTGATTTTGCAGACTTTGAGCCAGAAGTCAGTCCTACCGTAAGGGAACACAATTCCTTCAAATATAACGAAATATTTCCTGGTTATATTAAGTATGGAACTAGATTCCAGTGAATCAAATAGTTTTTCTAGTTTCATTTTCTGGTATTTAAGTTGTTAACTGCTTTTTTTTACCTATTTCATGGAGTGTGGAATAAACCTTACCTTCACATTTCCCATCCTGACTAAATGTAAAGACATTTCTCTTCTAATTCCCTTGCAGCCCAGCTCTGCAATCCAAGTGGTCTGTGGATAAACTGTGAATGTTTATTCTAAATGAAACCAGATTCCCTGTTTTCCTGTTCCTTAGTCAAAATAAGAGCAGTGTAACTCCGTGAGCTGTACCTTTAATAACTGAGTGGCATCTTAAACATACTGTGTTGTAGTTGAACAGTGGAATATGGAGAACTCATCACGCTCATACAAGTAGAGAGACACAGGCTTTATCAGAACAAGCCAGACTAAACATCAGTGTCCAGCCATACATGCACGTGGTGTGAGTGTGTGTGTATGAGGACTTTAATCCTGCATATGAACTTGAAGTTATGCTTGGTTTACGCATTATGTAGGGGTCAAACCAAACTGTAGGGTTGGTATTTGAAATGGCATTGACATCTGTAGTGCAGCATCCTACTGATTCAAATGCAGGCAGTGCACAGAGAGCTACAGAAAGCAAACGGTTGGCAATTTTTGTATTCTCTGTTCCAGGTAGGTGATAATATCCCTACCAAAGTGTTTGTCCATCCTTAGAGATGCTCATACTCAGCTTTTCATATTACCACTTCTAAGTCAGTAAACACTGACTAAAATGCCTACCTGCTTTCTTCTAAGAAATTGAGAATTCTGGCCATGCACGTTCACTTCTGGGTTTTAGGGCCTGAAGGAACAAAAGGCTGAGACCAGAGACAGAGTCGCTTTTGTCAGCTCCTTTTGTGGATTCCATAATTGGCTTCTGGCATGGATAAAAGAATTACTTTCCAACCTACTGTACCATAAGCAAAGGTGGGGTGTAAAGGAGGACAAAGACTCGAAACGAAAGAAGACCAAGGAAAGAATGAGAAAGGAGGACTGTGACAGACAAATATTTTTTTTCTTGTAAGACTATTGTGATTAAAAGGTGAAAGTAGCTAAATATACGGTAACCTCCCATAAACAATGAAGGACTGGTAGGGAATGATCTACTTACTTGTTACAGCAAACAAACAAACCAACTTATTTTTTAACTTCAAGCGTCTAATGAAAATTATTATTGATATCTGATTTTTGAAACATGTAGGTTAGCATTTTTCTTCTTTTCTCTCCCATGATTATTTCTTTCCTCATTTTTTTCACTTCACACAGGGAGTTAAAAACTAAAGGGGAAAATATTTTTTTCAGTTTGTAAAAACATGGAAATTAATGGAGAAATATTTTCAACATTTTTTTTAACTAAGTGAAAACATGCAACAGCTGTGTGCATAAGGTGTGCCTGTAGGTGTAACAGTCGAGATTTCAATGTAAGAACTTAAGAATTCTTATAATTCTGGAAGTATAAGAATTATGAAGAATTATGTAAGAACTATAAAGGCTGGAAGAAAAACCAGTCCACTGCCTTTAAGTTCAGGTAAGGAGTTCCTTTGCTTGACTTTGACTTGCAAGAGATGGAACGTTTTGGAAGCTAAACAGATTCTTGACTTGCTTTATGGAAAGCCTTGTGGTGGGCTGCTAAGGGCTGTAGAAGGGCCAGCCTGGAACACCTCCTGGTGTTGCTAAAAGTAGAAACTACTTTGGGGACTGTCGCAGGAATGCACTGGTATTTCAGTTTTATTCTGAAACCTTTTTCGAGTACTACCAGTTTCTCAGACATGTTGAATCAATGCTTAGGAATGACGTGATTCTTTTTTACCAGGTAAAGCTTATCCTGCTTTCTCCCCAAAAAGAGGAAAGATTTTTTTTTTTTCCCAGAAGAAATTAAACACAATGTATGTGAACATTGAATTGATTATTTATAATTTTTTAAAATTTATTTTTAAAAGCCTTCTCTGCTTACCTTTGGAAGACGAGAATAATATGTTGATTAACTGACCAACCAGTTAAAGAAACTTGGAGGTTTAAGTGTCCAAGTTTTCCAAATGAAAACATTCACTTAAAAAAAAAAAAA
>VWYH01009117.1:617497-715099 GCA_013399365.1 Pampusana beccarii
TCAAATAAAAAAAAAAAAAGAAAAAAAAAGGGCATGCGTATACTGTAATTTGCTTGTTTGCTCTACTCCCTTGTGGACATGCCCAGCTTCCTCTGTACCTGGCAGCTTTCCTGTTCTGTATTCATCAAGCTGATCAATGGGATTCAGATGTTCCTCAAATAAAATCATTTGTCTTCAGTCTGCTCGTACAAAGGACACAGACTGTACTAAAAAGGCTTTTCTTCGCTTTCAGGATACATTATATACATGCCACTGTTCATAGGACAAGGCTTTGGCAATGTATTGATTGCGTTTTTTCACACAAAAAGTCCTTGCACAGGGAATCTCCTTGTGGTTTTCCATGGAGTTAAATTAGTGCCTGTGAGAAAATTAGCAGACCGAAAGCAATGGAGATGGAAGTCTTCAAACTTACATGCTGTGATGTGAAGAGTAATAACAAACCACCAGTTTGATTCTGTGCTGGACTGATAGGGACCACTCTAAAATGAGAGTTTTATAATCTCATGCTGAAATTATGAGCAATCGAGAGAATGAAGATAATGTTTGGGCATTACTGTACAAACCATACTGTACAAAGTGACCAGTCACACCTGCTAAAAATTTTCCAAACACGATCTTTGTATGCTGTTTTTAGGGAAAAAAAAATAGCTGGTTCTTTGGAGTCTAAAAGAGGAGGTGCCTTTTTGTTTGTTTCGAGGTTTGGTTGCGTTTTGTTTGTTTTTTTATAAAAAACATTCTTTTTAAGTTAGGGATAAGAAGGGGAAAGAAAAGGGATAATAAAGATATTAATAATGGATAAAAAAGGGAAAAAATAGGTGGAGGAGAAAACCCCAGAAGCTTCACCTTCTAGTTTTCAGAATCAAAATGGATGTCAGGATTTGGGAATTTTTCCTTTTTATTCTTTGTTTTCTTCTTCTTTTCCCTCAGACCCCAGCAAGTAATTCCCAAAGCATTTTTTTTTTTTTTTTTTTACATCTGCATTAACTCAGTTCTCTGGTGTCTAAACCCCAGCACACTCTGGGTTGAAGCTTTGCTGTTGTTCATAGCGTTCTTCCCTCAGGTATCCCTGGTAGATAACAGAGAATGAGCTTTTATATCAGCACATATATGAAGAAAGTCACCCTGCTCTATCCTTCTACCTCTTTATGAGACTTTTGGAACTCGACTTTAGACTTTTATCCTTCCTGACTAATTCAGGAGAAGTTGGCAGCCAGTTTAAAAGTTACTGGAGAGTTTCATAGGCAGACTTAAAAACCTACAACACTGTGACCTTCTCAACCTAATTTCTGGAGGAACTGAGGCTAAAAAGAAAGAAATTCAAGGACATTTCCAGATTTCCCAGAGGAAAAATGACCTTTTATACCGATCCTAATTAAGCCCATTAACTCAGGTGAGAAATTCCCCAAACTAGCTTCTCTGTTTTGAGGGTATGATCATATTGAACCTTCCAATTCTAGAAATGGCCCTGCTCCAGCAGAGCACTTAAGCATGCTTAATCAGGTACCCCATTATACAGCATGCACATTATTATTGAATGAACTGTGTAAATGAAAGCCTTAAAATGCTTCACATGAATAAAAATGCAGACAAATTTTCCCTGTGGGGATCCATCCCATGCAGGAGATCGCTTCAGCTTTGCATTTCAATCAATGAGAGGCCCGATCCTGCGCCCATTGAAGTCAGTGGCAAAACCCAACTGCTGGAGTGAAAACAGGATCTGATGCTGACAGCGCAAAATATGAAAGGGGAAAATTCATTCCAAGTGGGTGTTCAGATAATGACCTATTTGTTGCATCAGGCTGCTGTTCACCGTACCACCAGAGATGACACTGCCATTAACATTTTGTTATCAGCAGATCAGCCCAGAGCGTAACATCCAGTTACCACTCTTGCGTGTTTGCATTTCTTCCTCCTGGTGTTTCGAGTTAACAGGGAAAGAGAGCCCCAGGGCGAAGCACAATTGATGAGATAATTGACTTCACGAAAGGACTGTGAAAGAGTGGGCCAAATTCAGCTCTGACTTAACTATTCCCATCTCTGCTTATGTCTGAAATAAACTGATCTAGTCCATGTGCTGTCAAAGAGGAATGGTGGCATGACAGCTGAGCTCTTCCGTGAGCACTTTGTTCTCCACCTGTCCAGTGTTCCCCTCCTTACTGGGCTCCAAGGGAGAGCTTCAGCTTGCGCTACTGAAAAAGAGAACCTCATGGCGAGAGCCCGATGGTGGAGTTCATGATACCCTGCATTTGATTCTTGCCCCATGCAGTGATTTCTTGGCTACGTCTGTGTTGTTGGGAAGGATGACCGTCTCTTGCCATCCTTCCATACAACCGAATGCCTTTCTGGGGTTCTGCAGCATGTCCGTGGGTGTTTGCTGCCAGCTTAGCCCCAGGGTGCCTGGCAGTGTTTTAGGTGATGAGTGTGCTTGGCTTTCACTGTCCTGCCCTCACTGCCTTCGATTTGCCCTCGGCCCAGCACAGGAGTCTGGTCTGCAGAGTGCCCAGAAACTGCCCTTTGAAAATGGTACGTGCCCCTGTAGAGGTTATAGCACAAGATCTTCAGGGAGATACTTAGCATACGCTGGTGCTTAGTTATGTTCTCTTCAAGAACATGGAGATGTGCCGGGGAGGTTTAGGTTGGACATTAGGAAAAGGTTCTTCGCCCAGAGGGTGGTGGACACTGGAACAGGCTCTCCAGGGAGGTGTCACGGCCCCAAGCCTGACAGTGTTCAAGAAGAGACTGGACAACACCCTCAGACACATGGTGTGAACTGTGGGGTTGTCCTGTGCAGGGACAGGAGCTGGACTCAATGATCCTTGTGGGTCCCTTCCAACTCGGGACATTCTATGATTCTGTGATTCTAAGAATAATTGTTTCTTCACTGGGCAGTTTCATAGGCAAAACACCTTAGTGATGAGAAATGTTCAGGTGTTCTAAGCAGTGTCTCTCCAGGTAGATACTTCTGTTGACATCATTGGATGTCTTCACAGCTATGAGAAATATGTTAGCAGGGTAATTGAGCATGAATGTGCAGTAAAAATATAACTAAACTCAGAATAGAAGCATGCTTTTCTAGGTTAAAATATTTTTTAAAATATAATTGCAAAAGTATACTGAAAAGCCTGTTGTTCTTTGAACTTTGGAGGACACGGGTATTCCGTTGATCAGGAGGTCCAAGAAGAGTTGGTTATGTACATCAAAAGAGGTCAGAGTAAAGCTTTGTGTCTTTATAGCAGAGAGGTGCATGAAAATGTTTGTATATTTGGAGCTAGCTGCTGAAAATCTTCTGTGAAAGTATTTACATTATTGGTGGTTTGGCTGAAGCATGTTTTGGCCAATTAAACAGAGTTATTTTGTGCCGTCCTAATTGTAAGTTAGGTGGTTTGTACATGAAACATTTAATTTTCTCAGAGCTCTGTCTGACTTCAGATGATACTATAGATACTGTCCTTTACCAAGATAGAACGTGATGTAAGGGAAAATAATGCGTGCGCTGACAGGGGAGCTGAAGGGCATTATCACAGATCTGAATGGACTGTGAGGATGGATAAGAAAAAAATGTATAGGATTGATGAAATCCCGTTTTGTTAACTGCCACTCCAGCCTGGAGTTCACTCTTAGCTTTTGGTATTAAGCAAAACCAGTATTTGTTGCCATTACTGCCTAGTAAGTCTGCATTGTTAGGAAGGTTCTAGAAGTATTTTTTCTCATTTGTGCAGCAGTTCTCAATGGAAGTATGTATATGCCCAAGGCAAGTCCCCATAAACAGAACGCAACTTTACAAACTTGTTTATGTTTATGTGTGTAATATCTAATGTCTTCAGTAATAGATAGGTTATTACAGATTGACCTGATTCTGTTCTACACCTCCTAACTTCTAAGTCACATTTAACTTGAAATAAATACACAACTGTGAGTAGAATAGTGTCTCTGTACTACAGAAAGAGCTCTTAAATCCCACAAGTGTGTGTGTATGTATGTGTATGTGTGTTTGGTTTCGGGTTGGGTTTTTTTGTCTCTTTGCTGAGTTTGCTGGCAGCTAGTCTCTGGGGAAGAGTATATTTACAATGCAAAAGTGTTCTATGTTTTTCTCTTCTGGATTATGCTAGAAATATGAAACTGTAGTAGAGATTTCATTGAATTGTTAACAGACAAACTAAGGAAGAGAACGAATTGATAGAACAGAGTGCACAAGGGGGAAAGATGGTGAGCTTTAAAAAGAAAAGTTGAGCAAATGGCCATTTTTCCGTGGTCTTAAAAATCACCTAATAAAACATTGTTTTATTGCCTAAGTGCACTAATCATTTCTGGTTTTAGTTGTTACACTGCGTATGCTTTTCATGCAATTGTATACAGTGTGTTCTCTAAGGTGGCTCACGAAAATCACCTTCACAGTCCATTTGTTCAGATTCTGCAGTGTGCTTGAATGGAAGCTGACCACCTCTGTAAAGGATGCAGATTGCCAAAATCTGCCCCTTAAGACTAGTAATTCGCAGCAAAACATGGAGGGAGGTTTATTTCTTCACCGGGCTCATTATATTGGGCAGTCTGGTTTTAGATCTAGATTTTCCTTTCCTGCAAAGGCCTCCGAAGAGCCCTGTCATTGATCACAGCATGTTACCAGTGTTACACATGGTGATTTAAGAAGTGCAAGCCTATTATATGCTCTTAAATATGTTTCCATGTTGTGCTGCTCCTCTAACCTGCATTGTCTGCTTGTTCATAGCCTGTCTGAAGTACACGGATTAGGCAAACTGCCCCTCTCCTCACACCTAAGTAAAGGACCAACGAGAGGCAGGAAAGCACCCTGTGAGTCGTTCTAACTTGCTGTTAACTCCAGATAGTGAACACCAGGAGCTGTTGTGAAAGCCTCCCCATTATACTTCACCGTGTGTAAAAAGGAAATAACTCAAGAGTGCTGGCTCATTTTTAAAAATCTGTCCTTCTCTGAGCCAAGTGGCAATGTTCTCCAGCTAATCAAGGAAAGATCTACTTTGACACATGAATCCTTTTCCTGTCAAAGAGTATTCTGCTCTTCATGTCGCTTTTGCGACATCTGATCTCTTTGAAAAAGGAAGGCTGGTTACTGGCTACAGTGTGGACTCGTCAGAGCCTCAAAACAAGCCTTTTATAAAAGCAAGCAACTGGTAGGTTCAAGAGAGTGCCAAAAAGTACAGGATAAAAAGCAGTTTAGCAATACAAGCAGCATTCTAGGTCAAATGGGCTTTGTGGAGGCCAGAGAGGCTTTTTTCAGTCATTGAAGAAAAGATTGTGGGAAATAAATGGGGATAATGAAGTCCAGTATGTTAATTTTCCCCGTCTGAAAATCTGTATTGCGTTAGTTCAGAAATTTTTCTTTCCTTGTTGGGCAGGTGGTAAAAATAAAGGTCTGAAATGGGAGAGGGTAGCAGACGTTTGCTTGAAGTGGTGGTTTCCTCTGAGTCTTTGAAGAGCCAGCAGACTGTCTTACCTGGTGTTCTTCTGAGAGAGAGACTTCACAATAATTTTCAGCATAGATTTGAAAGGAAAATCAAACGTTAGTGCACAGACCTTGACAGTTGCTAGTACATGGACAAAACAATGGAGGTACTGGGATATTCTTCAGTTCCTGCTCCCTGGCTTGATCCTATCTTTTATTCCCTTTGGTGTACGAAACATCATTGCCAAAAGAGCTTTTGTAAAAAGTTACAATACCTTTGTGTTCCGATGTCAACCAACAGCAGACAGGTTTAACCTCTAAGGGAAGTGCTTACGTACCTCAAATTGGTAAGGCGGGTTAGGTCACTCCACACTGCATTTATTTTTCAACCATAGGACAGTAGGTCTAGGTAGCTAAGTCAACTGATTAGCTTGGAAATGCTGAATATTCACAGGGTGTATCTAATATACTCCATCTGTAGCTTTCTGATTGAGAGAAATCTCAATCAGTCTCTGGTGAGACGTGCTTTGTGAGTCTTCTCATTTTTGTTGTTTGCTAGCGTGTAAAGGAATGGATTTACTTTTGTTTGGAGGATTTGTGCAGTAAGGATGACTTGCAATTAAAGAACCTGTTGGAAAACGTGAGCGTGGGGCATAAGACTAGGAAGGAGATGTGAAAATGTCTCATTACGTGAGAACTGGGAGTCACCTGCAGGACTGTGTGAGTCAGCAATGTGCCCTCACAGTGATGAAGCACTAACCACAGGCTGGCTTGCACTAGCAAGAGCAGAGCCAGCAGATCAAGGGAAATGATTGCTCCCCTTTGCTTGGCTGCCGTGAAGCCCCATCTGTGTCCATTGTCCAAAAACTGGTTCAGTTTTGCGTTCTGGAGAACCAAGATAGTGACAAACCAAAGCAGAGGCAGCAGAGTCTGGCAGAAGGTATTGAAGGTGTACGTGAAGGTGCTGAGGCAACAGGGCTTGTTCAGCCTGCAGAAGGGAGGGCTGAGGAGAATTTGAATGCTGTCTTGCATCTGAAAGAAAAGAGCGAGCCAGAGTCTTCTCTGAGATCCACTGCGAAAGGCTAAAGCTGCAACAGTGACAAGTTGCAGCTAGAAGAATTTCGATTTGGAATTAAAAAAGTGTTCTTTATGGGGAGAAGCGTTAAACATTACCAAGAGAATGGTTCATGGTTTCCCAGAGGGGCTGTGGAGTCTCCATGCTTGGAGATTTTCAAAACTCAGCTGCTCAGGGTCTTGGGCAACCTTGGCTAAGCTGGAAGTTAGCCTTGCTCTGAGGAGGACATTGAACTAGGTAACCTCCAGAGGTTCTTTCCAAATTAAATGATTCTGTGGTTCTGTGACCTAAATGAGCTGAGCCAACATTAAGCTGTTCTACATCCTCATTCTGGAGGAGGGCTGGAGCTGCAGAGCATGGTTCCTCACCTCAGCATTTCCTGGCCTCACCTTCAGTTTCTGCAAGGCAGTTATTGGAATTGGGAGAGAATGTGAGCTTCAGAGCTGTGCCTCAGAGCTCCATCTGTTCCCCCACTGCCCCCATGCTATTGTTAATGTGTAGCAGTAGTCATTTATTTTCTCTTTGTTTCTTTTAATTAAAAAAAACCCCAAACAAACAGGAAGTATGCGTGTAGGCTCAAGTATGCTAAGAAGCATGTTGGATTAAAACAATTTTAATTGTGATAGAGAGGAATCCTCTCATTCTGTCTTGTGCTGTAACTGCTCACTGAATGGTTTGTAACACCTCTCTCTATGTACAAGCTTTTATCCATGAGCAAAATGAGTGAAGTGGAACCAGAACACATTGTACCTGTGTGTAAAGTCTTATGATAATCCTTTGTTGTCCATTTTCATACTCTCTGTTAATGATTGTCATGATAAATGTTTTCTTTTCCCATTTCTTCTACCGACCTTCTTCCAAGTGCATGAAAAAATGTACACTTTTGTAATACTGGTCTTTTGTGATGGTCTAACTTTTTACTGCCAGTATAAATAATTAGAGAAGTGTTTCTTGCTAGAAGTTTTAAGTACTGTCAGTGAAATAATTATGTTGTAATTTGGGAATCATTATAAGAATTAATATTCTTTAACATCATGAAGTTTTTAATATTTTTTTACAACTTCATTGTAATAGACCATTTGAACTACAGCAATGCAATTTTAGTCCATGAAAAGAAAGTTTTTTGGCAGTGGAACAAGTGATGAAAGAAATTGGAAAATAATTACCAACCTCTTAGCGAGAACACAGAGGAATTAGAGGAACTCTGCATCTCTAAAAGAATTATGAAGTTCAGATTATTCACCATGTGAGGCTAAATCAACTGTTACTGTTTTGGTTATACCATTTCTGTCATTACTGAATGTGACAGTACACCACCAGCAGAGCTGTAAAACCAGGGGGTCACAGCTCTTAGCAAACATTTACAGCCTGAAAAGACTTACACCCTGTGCCCATTGGACTCAGAGTGATGGCTTGGGCTTTGGTGACTGATCTTCTAAGTTTGGGTATGATGTGCATCTTTTGAACACTTAGGTCCAATCCTAATTTCGTTCAAAGTCAGTGGTGGTTATATTCATGGTAGTAATCAGATTATTTTGCCCATGGTAGTCTTCAGCTGTTGAATTAAGTCTTCATTTCTGAAAGTGCTGATTAGCATTTAAACCAGGTGAAGTTTATCTATCTCCCCATCATTGGCATTCTGTATGAGTAATGTGTACATACATGCGGTATCAAACTGCACGAGTGCAGATATGACTCCTCTAGACTCGGAGTTCAGTGTTTTCCTAATTACTTACAGCCTATTGAGATTAAAGCGACAAGATCTCTTTTGTGTTAAACAAGAAGCTCACATTCTTTACTGGTGAGCTACTCTCCTCTTTCCCTCTTGATGATCACGGGCAACATTCTTGCAAACAGACATCCCAGTCATCATCCCCCCCTAAAAGAAAGCCTTTGTAAATTGTGGTTGACCTAATTGTGCAGCGGCAACGCCGCTGATGCTGAGCAGGGGAGATCCCTGGTATGGAACAGTCTGCAACCTGGAGCAGGACGTAGGTAAGTGGCAATGCAGGGCATTGAGGGACACTCTACAATTTCACCTGGGGGTGACACGTCCCATGGGGACTTCAGTATGACCTGGAGACCACGGGCCAAGTTCTACAGCCTTTTCAATATCGCACCCCACCTGAAGCTAGTGAACAGGGTCGTGTGTTACTGAAAAAGAGATCTTGGCATTGTTATATATTTGGAAGCACAGACAGTCTTCTGAGGTACAGCAGTGTTTCAGTAATATATTATCTGTGGCAATTGTTATTTGTGTGTCCAATCCTGAAGTACTTGCCGAACGTTCTGTCATAAGCTCAGTATCTCTACATGAGGTCTTGAAGATCAGAGCCCATATTGAAATCTTGTAGTGTCATGACGGAGAAGAGACAAACAAATGTTGAGATTTTTCTTTATTTGACCAACAGGTAAATAACCTCAGTGGCCACCATCGTTGTGATCACACTGTGCTTCGTGTGTGGTGGTTTCCTGCATGTGTATTCCCTCTGAGAAAAAATAGGCAAAAAACACAAGGCATCACGTCTACTACTGCATGTTACCCAATTCTCTGTGTAGAATTAGAAAGTTTTAAAAGGTATTTTCTGACTCCTGGATTCAAGACAGTTCAGTGAAGTTGAGGAGGCCTTTGTTCATGTCAGGTATCATTACCCAGTAATGCCAATACATCTTCAGTTTGCACCAGTGGAGACTTAATCAAGCATGTAGAAGGAGGAATAGATTCTTACTTAATCCATCCAAGGATGGCCCGACTTTAAAACAGGGCTGTTTTAGTGCTGCTCTTAGCTGAAACAAGGTTGTTAACATGACACAGAACTGTAGCAGTCATGTTTTATGTGGGTGCTTTCGTGTTCAGACGAGTAGTAGTAGCAAATGTGTTAACTCTTGTTAAAAATTCATGGATCTTCTCAGTGAAGATAAAGATTAGGGAAGCACTTTGGGAAACTGATAGACTTGAAGAAAGGGGGAAACTGGTTTTGCTTAAGCGTGGGGGATTTAATTGTTGGATAGAAAGGTGTCTTTCTGTAGTTACATACTTCAGGATAAAACTGGTGTTGAATGAGGAGGTTCTTTCACTGGACTGGGTGATTCAGCTGCTGAGATCTGGATGCAGCAGATCAGGATCGATTCGCATGTGGACCTGATTCATGAGAGACTTGGTTTTCAGTTTGTTTGTTGATATGTGGGAAGAATGGTCTGGGAGATGGAGATCCTGCCGTAGGGCACCTTTCTGAATTGCATCAGGAAGAGGCTCGGGTGTTGTTACTACAGGAGGCAAGTGGGGCTGGGTGACCAAAAGGGTCTGAATTCCTGAGCAGAAAGATGCTGGAAATAGTTGCAGACAGGCGAGAAGAGGATGAGGAAATGACAGCTAGGAAGGAAAAGCCTGCCATCCTGATGTCAGGAACTGGAAGCAGATACTTTGTTGTAAATGGCTGTGCCAGCTATAGGGTGGAGGTTGTTTATGGCACCCTGGTGACAACAGACGTGGCCTGTGTTGTATAGAGATCTCTTTGCATTGAGGTATACTGCATTGTGCATTGCTTCACAATCTTCCCGTGTGCTTCCACTCTTCAACTTCTACTCTTTAAATTTATTTCTTTGCTGTCCTACTTTATTATCTTTTTAATGTATTGTGCCTTTTATTAGTTCTTTGGTGGTGGGTTGTTACTGTTGGGTTTTTTTTTGTTCAAAAGCCAAGCAGGCCATATTCTCTTACCTGTTCGTTTACTGACAATTTTTGTGGGGTTTTATGGTTTGGTATTTAATGTCAAAATTATTCATATTTCTCCTTGATGTTGGTATTTTCCTAACTGCAGTTTTGTTGTGAGCATACTCTAATCCATTCAGTGACACATACTTGGTTCCTGTAATTGCCATTTTTAAACAGAATGATATCTTGGCTTAAATCTGGAACCTAGAGCTAATGTTATAGAAAATAAGGTCAAATAAATCAAGTAACATTACTTCCAAAGTCACAATAGTCTTTGGATCATCTTGTATTATTAATATCAATTCCTGACAGCACTTACAACGTTAATAATGATTTGTAACCCTCTGAATTTTATTGCTTCTGCTGTCAGAAATCAATTTCAGTACTTAATGGCATCTTCTGACCTCAGTCAAGGAGAATGTTGGTTTGATTTTTATTTTAGTTTTACTCAGAGCTTCATTGCTAAGATACACCCTTCCAAAATTATTTCTATGACATTTTTTGACAAAGTTGTTTTCAGTTCTCTGACTTAAAGAAAATACTTTTGTGTATGCAACATAATAGAAGTATTTCTCTCAGTTGATCATTTTTTTTGAGCTGTATCTTCCTGTAGGCTTCAAAAAGTTGTAGATTCTGACCCTAAGAAACAGTGAGGTGAATGTTTAATCTTAGTCACACTTGTAGACCCGGAACTTCTCATATAATTAACATCGACCACAAGTGTCTTCAGGATCAGACCATAAACTATTATTTAATCTCCCTTTTGCTTACTGAGGTGGAAGAAGAGAATGGAGCACACTTATAATTCCAAATTAAACATTTAGATTAGTCTTTATTGATTTATTTTGATCAAAATAAGTTTGTTTGGGCTTGATTCTGTCTTTAGTCACTCAAGAATTTCAGTCATTGAAATTATTGACCTTCTTGGGAGTTCCCTTTTAATGGCATAATTGCAGGGGGGAATGCAGAGTTGTACATTTCTGAAGGGAAACAGCAAAAGTGTATTTTTCACAAAAAAAAAAGAAAACCCAAGTAGCTCATAGGAACCAAACTAAAACAGAGTATGAAAAATTGTGCTGTGTCTAATCTTTTAATAGAGTTAAATGTGCAAAGGGCATGTCCCTTGATCTCCTTTGTAATTGACTAAATGCTGGAAAAGGTTCTTCTTTGAGCATAGTAGTGTCTACTTTTCTGTACACTTATTAGTAGATTTTGTATACTTTGAAAAAGAGATGATTGTTATTCTCCCATTTAACACATAGGAAAATGAAGCATGGTAAAATGAAGTGACATCCAGTGGGCCAGCAGTAGATATACTTTACCAGTTCAGTGTCCTGATGAGGAAATGCTGCCTATTTTTACCTGCATATAGACTTCTTATTGGAAATGTCATGGTCTGTTTGGCAGCATGGAAGAGTAATAATGAGAATATGTTGTCAGAAGCAATAACAGGAGTGATTTCTTGCACCACATCATTTAAATTTTGGTCTAATTCCCCAAGAAACTGTCCCTGGAAAGTTGTTCCTTCCTAGAAGTAAGGAAACTGATTTGATGTGAAAGGTAAAAAACCCAAACTCCACAGGACAGGTGTAGCAAACCACCTTTCTAAAAGCAAAGGCAGACAAAATTTTTTGTCACTTTTCAAATAATCTTTATCCTATATACGAATACTATTATATAGTTTTTCTTTTTTTTCTCCAATTACAAAGGAATAGCTCTCTCTGTTTGATTTATGTACTGATGACTTTTAACTAACTTTCCTTGCTGTATTTCATTTAATGTTTATGTAGTGGATGACGTGGTACTGGAGCTATCAGAGGTAGAAGAAACAGCATCAGAAAGCAGCTGTTTTGCATCTGAGGACACCACAGAAGACTCGGGTGTGGTGAGCTCCCCATCCGACATAGTATCTTTGGATTCACAAAATGACAGTGTGAAGTCGAGAGACATCAAGCTGGTCAATGGCTACACGGACTCAGCCGAGGCAGATGCGACGTGTGGCACAGAAATGTGCCCCGTGAGGAGCGCCTGCTGCCACAGCGTGGGATCTGACAGTGCTCCACACAGGTAAAACTTGGTTTGCAGCCGGCTCTTGGAAAAACATCTTGCGTGTCCTCCTTGTAGGGAATCATTTAAGAAAACCAACTTCTACGTTCTTCTGCTCTTTCAAAAACCAGCACCAATGCCAAGTGACTCCTCCCAGTGAAGAGCTCACTGCCAAATCCCCTCCAGTGACATACTTGTAGCAACAGGCAAAGGTCACTTTTCTGTTTGAACTTGTAGTTACTTTTCTTGCAAAAGACCGCTGCCCTCCGGAGTCAATTTCTCCAAGAAGTCTGAAATAACGCTGTTACAGTTTAGTTTATTTTGTAGTTCTGATGGCATATGAAGTGCTTAAAATGTTACTATATATTGATTTTTAAAAATGACATGGAACATAAAGTGGAAAGTTCATAAAATGGAAAAATTCAAGCTACCAAAAGCCAGGTGGAAAAGGATTGTATTCAGTGAAATTTGGGATTGGTTTATGAGTGTGTGCACCCATATGTATGTTCACCTAATTCTAACCTCCACCGGCCTTATACCTTGGGGTATTTTTTTTCAGCATATTTCCTTTTTTTTTTTTCTTTTTTTTTTTTAATGAACAAACATTTTCCTGCAGTTTTTGCAAGAAAATATGAGAACTTGGAATTTAACTAGAAACTGCCTTCAAGCACAAGTGACTCTGACACTGTTTGTTTGCCAAAACTCACATAGTTGGTGGCAGAACTGCAAAGGGAACCCAAAATTTATAGGACTTTGCAAATACAAACTGGCCAAATAGGAAGCTGTGCCTCCAGCAAGGAGGGTGGCCTGGTAATACTGACAGGGATCCGCTCTGTGTGATGCTGCAGAGTCATGGGACAGGGGCCAGAAATTCCTCTGAATTCTCAGTTGACACAAAGTCTGTGCTTTCTGGTCTCCATTCAGCTGCTAATCTGTAGCCCCTTCATAAGAGCATGTATCATGACCTAGTTATTTCCTTCCTCACATTTCTGAGGGAGAATTTCATCTTGGATCACTCAGTGGGTGATAAATTAGGGATAAATTAGGCCAAAGTCAGTATTTAACCTATTGGAATGATCTCAGGGCTTTTCTTTATCCATCAGTATCAATAGGGACAAGGTCAAGCTTCACTTAGATACTTGCTTGACAATATGTTTTTCTCCTGAATTGTCCTCTTACAGTTTCTTAGGTCCTGAGCAGTCTCTATTTGGTGGATTAGATAGGCTAGTGTAGTAATTGCAATTAACTTTCCAGACCTGATCCAAGAAAGCAACTGATTAATTTCGGTAGACTTAGGCTGGGCCTTGTAAGAAAACTAATGAATCTCAACTTTCCTCAAAATGTGGGGTCTAAACTGGTTAGGAAAACACACATGCACACTGAGTGGTGTGGGAAGAAGTTACCATTATGTTGAGCAAAGCCTTCAAAACAAAAGCCTGTAAGAACAATCATCATCAGTGAAAAATATTTTGGACCTCTGATTTTTTTTTTGTAAAAGAAAATATCTCCACAGGTCATTAAGTGACGTGCTCCCTCTTGGAAGTCAGTATTCTCTCCGTCTTTCACTTCAGCCAAAGATATATGTTCTGCATATTGCCATTCACCACACAAAATTTTCAGTAGCTGGAAAAAGTGAATGTAGAAGAGGCAACGGGATGTTTGGTAAGACAGCTAGCAGGACTGCTGCTCAGGGGTCTGGCTGAGCCAAAGAAGTGGAAGCTGAAGGGTGGCATGGTGTACGGCCCATTGCAACTGGGGAGGTGACTGCTCCCTTTGCTTGGCCGCTGTGAGGCCAGTGCCGTAGCACCAGGCCCCAGCTTCAAGAGAGAGATTGGCAAACTAGAGAGGGTCTGGAGAAGACCCACGGAGAGGGCTGGGGTGCTGGAGCAGGAAGCAACTGCATTGTTCACCCTGAAAAGCGCTGCGGGTAAGGAGGAACCTGATTGCAGCCTCTCCCTAAGCTGCGGGAGGACTGTGAGGCTTCTCAGCAATACGCAGTTGAAAGACAAGAGGCAGCCATCACCAGCTGCTGTAAAGGAAATAAAAATTGAACGTAAGGAGGAAATTCCTCAAAACAGGAGCGGTTAAGCAGTGGCTACCCAGAGAGGTCAAGGAATCTCCATGGCTGGAGGTTCCAGAACGTAGCCAGGCAAAGCCTTGGGCAGCCTGGGGTAGTTTGAAATTAGCCCTGCTTGGAGCAGGAGGTTGGGCTAGGCTTCCAACTTAATCTTTTCTGTGATTTTATTGTGCTAAATATTCTGTATCTAATATGTCCATAATTTAAAAAGAGTGGGTTTAGACTGAAATAGGAGACAGTTGTTGTTGTTGGGGGAGCATGGTTGTTTTTCATAAGTTCTGTTGGAGAGAGTTATTGTTGTCTGGGGAGTGCAGTTATTTTTCGTAAGTTCTATTTGTTTTTTAGGCTCTGGGACAGTAAAATTTCTTCAGATCGATTTTAGGATATAGCAGAAGCTTAACATTTGTGATTTATTTTAATCTTCTATTAGCAACCACTTAGATTGCCACAGCAGCGATGCTGACAGTAGTATCTTTTAAACTTCTATGCTCTGAATGTGCCAGTAATATTTGAAGGTAAATCAAATTCCACTCCTAACCTATGTTTGTAAACAAACCAGCTTTGAAAATTGTGCTTTTGAGGTCAACTTGCTAAGTTTTCAAAAGCCACTTCCTAAGTGTAGAGGGAAGGAAAATATGAGCGGTTTTTTTAAACCTATTTGTATGAAGTTCTTGTTTTAGTGAGATGTAAATCAGTTCTGAGTACAATTTTGAGTACAGCCAAATTTGGAGAACATCAGTTTCGACTTCCACTGTCAGAACAGCTGCCACGCCACTAATAAAATTTTTTGGGAGTTCTGAGATTGTTTGTAGTTCTTAGGATGAACGGGCTGCTTTCAGGACAAAACCAGCCTCCTAAATTCCCAGACAAGTCAAAGTGCCATTCATGTGAATAATTGGTACCAAGCTACACAGAGTTTTAAATATATATCAGAAGCTACAAAACTTAAAGGAAAATTTGACGTGGAGTTTATTAATTAGTTTCTACCTTCTAGTCTGTGTGCCAAGATCTAACTCAATTCTAAAAGGAAGACAAGAAAAATTGGGGGAACATGCCGCTGCTGTAAAGTAGCAGTGGTTAGCAGTAGTGAGTCGAAGTCCTCCTTGAGTCTGAGCTCCAGTGAAGCCCGAAATTTTATTTAGCGACTAATCTGGCTGAGGCTTGGGAAAAAAAGATTAATCAGAATGCTGGGAATATTTAGCTTGTCCTTTTAAATTGTAAATCTGACTAAAACTTGGGCTTTTCCCCCAGTGAAACAACTAATTCCTAAGAATTTATAATGCTGTATACTACAATTATTTTGTACTCTGTGGGCTGTGAAAAGTGCCCTTAAAGTGGAAGCAAATTATACTTGGAGTGTTTAGGGCTATGAAGAAAGTCCAAGTGGTTCTTTGCCTATGTGCTGTGAAGAACTGCAGGGAAAAGCAGAATCAAGTCCACAGTTCTTCCCTCGGTTTGTTCCAGGGGCTTAGCCTGTGCTCCAGGAGATCAAGAAGATTTTGCCATGCTGCTTACTTTAGTTAATTGTATGTTTAGTTTTAAATTCATTTTTCTTAGATTTTCTGGAATTGTTTATTGGGTGGCCGGGGTGGTCTCTGCATAGCCGAAATGTCTGATAAGCATTAGAACATCACAGGAGAGTCTGCGCCTCATCTACCACTGGAGTCAAGGAAAGTTGAGAGCATTTAAGGGTACAGTAGTCTTCATCATGCAGTAGGTTTGTCCACACATAGCAGCATAATAGTATAGCCAGGTCAGAAATGGCGCGTGCTGCGGGCTGTGCACACACAGAAATGGCAACCACAGCAGAGCTCAAATCCTGTTCAGTTCCCAAAGCACAAAAATTTCTAAAATAAGGTCCCTGGATTCTCAGGTTTCCAAGCTGGGGTCTTTCCTCCCTAGTTCTGTTTTCCAGTATATGTGAGCAACTTGGAAGTGCACTTTCTTTTGTTTTCCTTTGGGGTACTTGTTCAAGCAATCTTAATCCAAATACACATATTAATTAGCATGCAGACTATCAAATCAAATCTCAGAACACTTTAGTTCTACCTTTGGCTCTGCCTCTAACCTGTTAAACCATCTTTGTTTCTCCACCTCTGATATCCCTTTCAGCCACTGACTGTTTGTTGGGGTTTTTTTATGGTAAAAGCCATAACGCAGCTGTCATATCTCACAATATATTTGTACAGCGCCTGGTGGAGCAGAATCTAGACCTCAGCTGGACATGCCAAGGGCTGACCCCATATAAATAATTGACTACATGCAAACTTCGGCTGTGAGTGTTTTAATATTAACTGCTGACTGAACACTGTACTACATAGTTCTCTTTCTTCATATCCTTCCTTACGGTTGATTTCTTTGTGTTATGTATCTGTTCACCAAATTTTAATATATAGTGTTAAATGAGTAACAAGAAAACCACAGAGAAGCTGAAATGTTGCTTATGTAGCAGTAAGTACATCTCATGATCTCACAGTGTTGCAACTCTGTCCTCCCATACCCCCTCCTTTCCCATCCTTTGTATGGTGTCATCACACAAGCTCCTAGGGGCAGGGATCAGACCATTTTATATGCCTATAAAGCATCATGCACACCTACTGTCTGGAGCTTTATAAATAATTACACATTAAAAATTATGTTAAAATAATATTATTAGGGATGCTAGGTCACGCGCTCAAAGTTAGGTAACGTTAATATTAAGGCTGTCTGTGTAACCTTAGCTTCCTCCCTTTAACCTTAATTCCCCCCTTTCGTACAGTAGGATAAAGTCTCTATTTAAAGTGATCGTACTCTATTTTATTTTATTTTCTTTCTAAGTTTCAGAAAGCTCGGCTAATAAAGCAGGTACACCACTGTTCACTCTCAGTTCAAATTCTCTTCTGGAGACAGGACTATTTAATTTCCTTTTACTGTTTTTATGTCACTTGCCACACCAGTATCCATGTGCTGTGCAGACTTTAATTAATTTCTCTGCACAGTACTTATAAATGAAGAGGTGGTGTTATCCGATTTTAGAGAAGGAGAGCTGATGTGCAGGGAGTCAAGGCAGACTCGTGACTTGTTAGACCGCACAGGACCCTTTTTTTTTTCAGAGGACTAAGCATTAAGTAGCATTTCATGTATCTTAATGCAGCTCTACTTTTCCTCCAAACTCTGTTCTTGGAAGACATTTAACCATTTTGGCTTAAATAAAATAATAGAGTGATCATGGACATAATTGAAATGATCACATTTGAACTGTCACCTAGTAAATATATATAATTTGTCTCCAAGCTACGAGCAATTGAAATCAGAGTTTTAAAAGGGCTCTGAAGAGTGAGTGATTCCACCAGCCTCTCTTAGAGTAGGAAAACCACTTTAAAATACAAAACTTTTTTTTTTTTCAATTTTGAAAAGCTTTTAAATGTATTAAAATATTTTCAAAATAGAAATATTTTAAAAATGTAAAGGAAACTTGGCAGTTACAAAGATGAATAAATACAACCTTGTCTGCGACAGAAAGATAAAATGCCTTCCAAAGATCTTGCAGGGATTTTCCCCTCCCTTGGGTTGCTGTCTCAGTAGCCATGAGAGAGGAATATTTTTTCACGTACAGCTGGTGGAGGGCATAGGGCGGGGGTGGGGGAACCCTCCTGAGATCTCTTCATGCTGTGGGTCTGGACAGAGCTAATCCTATTTCCTCCCTTTCTCTTGGGGTAATTTGTTACCTTTGGCTCTGATTGGGGTAGTTGAAGCTGTTGGGAGGAGAAGGAGGAGAATCCTCTTTGTTACAAACCTGAGAAATACTCACTGTTTGCTGCAAAAGGGTTTCGATGAGTTATTAGTAGTTTAAAACAAAAGCTTGAAAGGATCCGGGTGCATGAACTTGTTCTGCTTAATTTTCAGCCCATTCAAATACATGTGTTGCAAGGTTCGACTTGGGAAGGGTGAGAGGGAAGGAAAAGTCAGTAGCTGCAGAGAATTCAGCAATGAAACTGGTTGGAGGAAGAAAAAAATATAATAGTGAGTGGCAGAAGGCAGGCAGGAAGGAAAGAGAAAAACTGTAGTGAAAAATAGCAGTATATGTATGTATTATATATACCTCGTTTTGCACAAACATGTTCTATATAATTACATGTCACTTGTAACTGTCTCTGAGAAATATGGGAAAGTTTTATTCTGTTATTTCCCTGTAGGATAGGTTTCATTTTAGCTGGGGAGGCACTTGGTTTACTTTTTTGAAAACAGAAAAGTGGTTTTAAGGGGGACAGAAGGTACAGGAAGGGTTAAAGCGATAGGGAGAACTTCAGGGATGAAAAATTACTTAATTAAGACCCAGATATCTGAGAGATTTGCAAGCCTCTGCTTCTTACATAGTTTTGCTAATTTCCTTCCTTATCTCTGGCTTTCCCTTTCTCCTTGTTCCAGAAAACTCTTTAAATTTGGATACTCTCATGCACTTTTTTGCTGGCAGATCTTCATGGAGGGAAGATGCTAATGATATTATGGTTAAGTAATAGACACAGTCGTTACAGAGGCAGAATGCAGATTAGCCTTTCTGTTCAACTCATCCACTGGAAAAATGCCATGTACTCTAGTATATTTTACATGTTAGGAAGCAGCTCAGGTTGCTAAAGGTGTAGTGCTGGCCTGCAGGAAAGAAAGGCTCGGGTCCTTGCTCTGTTTCTTGTTTTTTCTGTGTAAACCGAGAGAAGTTATTTAACCTCACTTTACCACCTTTTAACTTGCGCTGTTGTATTACGCAGGTGATGTGGCTGTACTGAGATTTAAATCACCACACTTTCCTGCCTATTTCTGGCAAGGCTGTCCACCTGCAGGCTTCCCCATTGAGAAGCTGTTGCCAGCGGCCCATGTGAGGAGGGGGTAGCGGGGACACGCTTCCAGCTGTATAGCAACTGCAAGCTGCTGCTTATGCAGCAGGACTCTGGAACTGACACATGTCAGGGGACTCTGGAAGCTTAAGTCACCCTGGTATTGTTACAAGCTTAGGGATTTCTAGCATTAAAACACAAAAAGACACTAGGCAAAAGCATTTTTGTTTGCTTTCTGTTCAGGTTTTTGACCAATAACCTTGGAGGAGGACAGTAGAAGGACCATAAACCCAGCTGTTGCTGAAAAATTACTTCATTTTCCTCCTCGTCTATATTTGCAAGTTCTTCTTTTTAATTGGGTGGTGTTATATCTGAAGGCACTACTGGACCTGTGTGTTCTAAGATTGGAGAATAATTTAATTCAGTCTCTGATTATTTTTAATCAGCACAGATATAAATGCAGTCTAAAAACCTTTGTAAGTGTGATGCAGTCCCACAGAACTAGAAACAGAACACAAACTAAAAATTTGGAGCGGAAATTATATCTCTACATAGCTCTCAAAAAGTATGTGCGGCTTTTCTTTTGTCTCTCATCAAAGAACATAAAAAGCAGGGTTATCATAGAATTGTACAATGGTTTGGGTTGGGAGGGACATTAAAGATCATCTAGTTCCAGCTGCCCTGCCATGAGCATAGTCACCTTACACTAGACCAGGTTGCCCAAAGCCCCATCCAGCCTGGCCTTGAACAATTCCAGGGATGGGGCATCCACAGCTGCTCTGGGCAACCTGTTCCAGTACATCACCGCCCTCATAGGGAGTAATTGCTTCCTTATATCTAATCTAAATCTACCCTCTTTCAGTTATCTGGCATTCAACAGAGTATGACCATGTGCTTTTTCCTAGTTGCATGCCGCCTTCAGAAAACTTGCATCAAAGACAAGCAATGACTTTGCTATCTAACCAGCCCTAAGTTGGTTCTTTAGTCTACAGACTTTGCATTTTAACAGGCTTTGGTCATTTGAATATTGAAACTTGGTGCTCAGGTTCACAGGAGGCATCAGAAATGGAAAATATCACTGTTCAGGCCATAGCTTAGGTCTCCAGAAAGTCCACCATTTATACTAGCTGCTCTCCCGCTGTTATATTCCTTCCTTCGAAGGGAATAGGAAAAAGTCATCTAGTAATGTCATATAGAAATACAAAGAATGGAAAAATAGTCCATGAGATTTTGTGAACTGTTGATTAAAGCTGGAAAATAGTTACCTCCGCTTTTGAAGGATATTTTGCTTCATCACTCACAAACAAAGAAATAGAAACACCTCGAGTTTACTTAATGACATCTTTCTGGCCTGGCTGAATAGAAAGTTGTATTCAGAAAGCTTCAGCTATACTTTCTACAACTTAAAACCCTTCCGCTCCAGTCTCTTCTTTAACAAGCACCTTGATATATACCCAAGGAAGAAGCATTTCTCTTTCTAGCATTTGTGTAAGAGGAGAATATTGTGGATGCATTTTGAAGAGGACAGATTTGGATACCTACAGATGCATTAATGTAATTCCCCAATATCAGACTGAGAAGACTACCAGAGCTGGGAAAGGAGCCCAGCTACTCCAAAGTGCAGTCTGGAGTGACCATAATATCAGCTTGCCGTGTTGGTCAGTCCCTGTTAGCTGCCTAGGACACATGCAAGAAGCTGGATGCTCTCCTCCATTGGACAGCTTCATAGCGGTCACTACGTCCCGGTGTGCGCCTGTCTGGATTTGACTCTGTTATTTGCAATGGCTCTGTCTTCCCTCCCCAGCTAGTAAAAAATTCACAGGAGCCGTATTCTCACAGAGTGCAAAATGAATGAGACTTTCAGGTCACATTCCATTAACCTGAAAGATGTCTACTGCAGTTTCTTCTTGCGTGCTGCCACACCTGCAGGACATTGGTCTCCCTGTCTTCCACATTATGTCTCCCAGCCCCAGACAGAATATCCTGCAGTATTTCAAATAGCACTAAGTGCCCAAGTTTAGACAACTGAATCTCTTCCTCAGTCCCTTCTCTGCAGTTACATAGTCCTGTGTTGTGTTTAAGCAGTTACAGTGGGAGTTGTGGTCTGTACGTCTGGTACCTTACATGAGGCTCACCAGAACTTTTGGGAAGCGCCCGAAGACACTTGGGTCAGTTTTAATAATTTGCAGACCCCCAGGTAAAGCTGCTCTAACTATAACAAAGTGTCAGCTTCTGTCATTGTAAATCCATTGTCTTACCACTAGTCTTTTTAATGCAGCATTTCCAGCTAGGTTTATCAGAGAATTTTCACTCTTTCTTAGAATGTAAACTTTCTCATAAGTGTCCATGTCCTGTGGCACTAATTTGATGAAATGCTGCTCTAAGTTTCATTTTGTCTCCAACTGTGCAAATGACTGCTGAGGAGTAGTTATGTGTTGTAGCCCGAGCTCAGTGGAACACTAAAGGCTGTAGTTTAGTGGTCACTTTGTGCTCTTGCACAAATCTCTGCTAATCTACATAAGTAATACATGCACAGGCTTCCAGGAACCATGCACGTTTGCCATTTTGAGCTTGTGCTAAATGCTCACCAGTGCTGTACTTTTAGTGCCTCACATTTTACCAGAATGGCAGCGTAAAGACATTCAAGTTCTCCCCTAAGTCAAAAAAAGTGTGTGTGAGAAAATACCACTGGTAATGTTTATCCAGAATGTAAAACATGGTATCAGAATAATTCATGTTTTTCTTGGATTCCGACCAAAATAGAGCTGTCAACAAAAGTGAGTAGGGTTAGAAGGGAAGAAGGCTATGAAAAAAATTAGAAGCCCTTTTGTTTTCCTTTCCCGAATACTGTTGTAAGAAAGAGTCATTGTAGGCGTATTTGTAAATCCTGTGAGCTACTGGAAACTACCAAACTTTCACCTCACAAAACACGTATCACATTTAAAATTCTTGATGCTAAGAACTTTAAGAAGATGCCTGTGATTAATGTATACCTTCTGGCTTCCTTTGTAGGTAAGTTTGAAGATGAATTGAACAATAGCTCTTTTAGGAATCTGGAAATGCAAAAGAAAACATCTGCTTTTTCTGAAGCTCCTTCTGTAAGAGCAAATAAGAATCCTTTCATTTTCACTGCATTGTTCTCTTTCCTTCAGAAAAAAACTCTGTGAATTGCATATTATTATCCAACTTGTCTAGATAAGGAGGTTGAAGAAGAGATTCAGAGGCAAATTATGTAGAGTCACTGCATAAGTGCACAGAGGATAATGAAAGAGACCTCTGCTGATTGTTGCGTCCATCAAGAAGATCATTTTGCTATAAGAGTCATTGAAAGATTCCAATTGATTGACGTGAGAAAAGATCTGGTCAGTCCAATGAACCAGACACTGCATGGTTGGAGCCCAGGATATCCTGTTCCCATCCCAAATACATTTTCCTAGATAAATTGCCCATAAAATTCTCAAGCTAATAGTTTCCATTATTTCCTGGAGAAAGCCCAGCACAGACAACCTTAGTAGTTCAGCTTTTGGCTGTATTGTAGAACAGTCAGGCAATAGATAGAAAGGCACTATCAGGTACTGAAAAGGTGGTGAGCTGGCATGGCCTTCGTGAAATTAGGTCTTATTGTCTGATAAATATGGATTTACACATTTTTCTCCCCAGGTTTTGGAAATAACTTCTTCATGGTATCTTAGAGAAATAGTCTCAATGTGTGCCAGGAATTTGCTTCTAGCTGTGGACAGTGATCCCACAAGACCAGCTTTGTAAAGAAGAAGAGCAATATTTGCCTTCTGTGCTAGATAGACCTGTTACTTAGCTGGTGCAGTCTGAATGATTCTCCCATCAAAAATGCTCTGAGTTTCCAAACACATTGGTTTGAAATGCACTCAGAGGAGAACAAGTACTTTTTATTAATTTTGGAAAACTTTCCACTGCATAAACAACATGAAATTCAGTCAGTTCATTCTTTGTGCCAACTTCAAGTTGAGCTTTTTCTTTGCCAGACTTCTGTCCCAATCTGAATGCTGCAGTAAGCTTATATCTTTTTTGTTAGATTGCTCGGTTGAGTGGTCTCATTGATTTGTGTATCTATGTGTGTGTGCTTCAGAGAACAGTAGGATTGTGGTCTTACAGTGCCAGTTGCCTCCGCTGGAGACTTGGGCTGATCTGTGCCGCCTTTCTCGTAATCCATCAGGGGGAATCACAGAATGGTTGGGGTTGGAAGGGACCTCTGGAGATCATCCAGTCCAACCCACCTGCTAAAGCAGGTTCACCCAGAGCAGATCACACAGGAAGGTGTCCAGGCGGGTTTTGAATGTCTCCAGAGAAGGAGACTCCACAGCCTCTCTGGGCAGCCTGTTCAGTGCTCTGGCACCCTCAAAGTAAAGAAGTTTCTCCTCATATTCAGATGGAACCTTCTCAGTTTACCACGAGTCTTGCAGTGTGGGTGCTGGGCCTGAGTACTGTCAGTTCACATTGGCTTCTGGGGATGTTCAGGGCCTGTCAACGCTCAGGTCAATGGCAAATGCTGGAAGAAATTTTATTCCAGTCACAGAATGGTGTCTCTTCCTTCATATTCCAACAACCAATACAGGTTTTTGTCTTAGATTCCAGTTTAGGAAACCACTTAGGCACATATGTAGCTTTGCCACCTTGAATTCTTCTCTGTTTAGGAAAAGGATGTGTGTGAAATATGTTTTGGAAGGCTTCCTTGCAGATGTGTTTTGCTGTTTTCATCGATCCCACATACAGGAACTCAGCTCTGTAAGTGCAAGGCAGTTTAGGTGCAAGTAGAAGAATCGGGTTCCAGGAGTGTTACAAAAGACATAAAAGAAAGCTGAATGCAAAAATAAATAAATAAATATAAAATAAAGTAAAATAAAATACCTGATGCTTCAACATGTGCTTTCAGTTGGTCCTGCTATGAGCAAGGGAAGAATCAAAGAAGAAAATAGCAAAAGGAGCACACTGTTAGACATCATTTAAATCGATGTCAGGAAACACCCCTGAATTTTTATCCAGGTTATCTCGAAAGACAGCAGAAAAAATGGCCTTTTTCAAGTAGTGTTCAACGAACTACCAAAAAAAACCCCATCATTTGTTACTCTATCTGTCGTATTAAGGGTTTGATCTTGAAAAGGTCAAATCTGCTTTTCCTGACCAGGGGTATTTTGGGTGTGGCTAGAATGGAAAATTATTTTTTCAATGGGCTAATCACAAGGGCAAAAGTTAGATACGGTGTCACAGACAACAGTGTCTTAAATTCAGGTGAGGAACAGGCAGCTGGAAAAAGTGAATTGCCCAATCTGAAATGCAAACCTCAGTTATTTAGATAGAAAAGCTCTCCTGGTCAAGATTTTTCTTCCTAAGAAACAGAAGGTCTGTTTTATAACAGGTTGCCATGTGTATTTTTTTTTATTTTAGTGGTGAATTTTTGCTGGGATTTTTCTTCTTTTTCTTTTTTTTTTTTTTTTAAAATAAGCCAAGACAACACTTGGCACTTATTCTGATTTCAGACTTGTTTTAGATCATTGTACAACTTCATCAAAAACCCTCGCAAAATCATGCCCCTTGATATGTTTCATTAGAAACAGCTCTCAAGGGGTTACTCTCTCTTTCCTCCTTCCCTTCCTCTTCTCAGGATGCAGAGTGATTGTCTAACAGTACTTAGCTGCATTCATTTTTCATTGCCACGCAATCTTTATGTAATTAATTTGCGGATATATTGGCACAGTGTGTGCACAGGATGGCTAGTGGTCTGCTTTAAAATCATACGGATATGCCAAACCTTTGCCTGGGCATATGCTGCTTTCCTGCAGCCCAGCTGAGATGCGTACTTCCCAGCAAAGCCAGATCATTTCTTTGCAACGGGCTTTATTAATCCTAATCTTCTGATGGCCAGCGCACTGAGTATGCACAGGCACCGCAGGATCTTTCCTGGATGTGGATGTGTCAGTGTGGTAGTTTATGCCTATAGGACTGCACATTTTTTCACGCTTTCAGGAATGAGGTTCAGAACCCCAGTGGAACCAAAGCAGCTGAAATCGGAGTGTATTTCAGAGCAACAGGGCAAAGTGAAAAACAAGGGAAACCCAAACTTTTTCTCTCCTTTCATTTAGCAGGAGAGGTGAAGGAATGGCTTCGGCTAAGCGTGAGGATGAGGATATATTCATTGCTGCACAACTCCAGCGGACTTTGGCTGGCCTGGATGAACATTTAGAAGGTAGGCAAGTGTGTTATCTCTGAGGTACAAAAGAGAGAGTCATAGACAGGAGATGCAGAGTCAAACTGGGCTCTGAGACACCTGCACATTTGTCACAAAGGTCACTGGGAGCAACTCAAGGGTCTAAGACAGAATGTGGTCCACCCAAAGTGGCTGCTCTCCCTTTGCTTCTGGTGCAGCTGCTCGTTATGGGCTTGCACTGAATGTTTTTCAAGCTGCTTATCAGATTGTCACAGTATTTCAGTGTCTGCTGCCAAAAAGGGATGAACAGCAATTTATGGACACATTTTATGGGCCAGATTTGCTATACTTCCATTGATTTCAGTGAAGCTAAATCAATTGTGAATTTAGCTCTGTGTTTAATGAACAATGCCTCTGTTTTGTATTTTATGATAACAAAGTAAAGGGCTGGGGGACTTTTTCGTACCCAATGCTTCCTCTGCATTAGCACATGTATTAGTTAGAATTTGAAAAACATGAAAAGAAATGGTGGGAAGAGGTAAAATGTCATATTGTGCTCCTCCTTTTCTACAGTGAATAAAAATGTTTCTCTATTAATGGTTTGTAACCAAATGATGTTGAATAGTTTTTTAAAACTTCCCATCTTTATTTCGGTACTTCTGCAGTGGACTTGATTATGATTTAAATTCTGTGAGTTCTCTAACGCTGCAATTTCTTAGTTTCTGTGTTGTAACCCTTGATTTATACCATCAAATTTGAGAGGAGAGTTAAGCTTCTTGCACAATGAGGCTTCTGGAGTCACTGGTAATGAAGGGTGAGAAGAATGGAGAAAAAATACAAGTACTGTTTCTTTGTTTGCTTGCTCAAGGAAATCCTTCAGATGGGCTGTTATTACTAACTAGGTCTGGGAAACATAATTTGGAGTCGCTCAGTGTTTCTCAGAAATGTTTCTCCTTTGGAGTCATGTGGTGAAATGTTTATCACTGAGAGAACTTAGTCAAAGATAAGGTATGAACAATAGATTAAATTCTGCTTTCAGCTGCATTTGTATGTTTCCCACTGGCTGAAGCAGGAGGACTCCAGGAATATTTGGCTGGTCCTAATCAGCAACCAGACAATAAAAAGGACCCAGATCTCTCCTTTTTTGTAATACAGGCATAAATATATTCCTGTTAGTTTTAGTTTAACTGAAATATCTCATCCGCTTAAGCTTGTCCTGCCTGTTTGTGTAATTTAAAGTCATATTGCCTGAATACTGCCTATATGTAATGTTGTATGTGTATTTTGCAGCAGTGGATAGTATAAGTAACTCCGACTCCGGGTACATCAATGAAGTGTTGAGCCCACACATAAGAAAAGTTGAGGCTGCCGAAGATGTTACTGTTTCTGTTCCGGTAACAGTCATAGATGATGCTCCAGAAGTTGGCACCTCAATCTCAGCTGGAAATCATGAGGCAGAGACAAGGGTTTCACAAAATGTCTCAGCTGACTGTGTTAATACAGGGAACTTTACAAATAAAAACAACAATGCAGGTTCCTTCGATAAGGGACACACAGATGGTGGGGCTATATGCATATCCAAGGATCTAATTCATCAGCAGCCATCTGAAAGTGAATTCAGTCACTTGCCTGTGGAACAGAGGAGAGATATGTTTGAATCTCTCACGTGCTCCTTTGAAAAAAGAAGTGAGAAGAACTTACGACTGGAACCTCCCCCCAAACATGGTGTAAAGACTGAGGAATGTAAATCTAAGCTGATTCCATCTCACTCCAAGGCCACAGCTGAAATCAGTACAGCGAAAGACAAGATAAATCCATTTAACGAATGTAATTACAGGGAACGATCTCTGAAAAAAAGTAAATCAGAATTAGAAATCAAATGGCCACCAGCAAAAAAAAATGAAGTAGAAGAAGTCCCATCAACACCTACATGGTGTCATCGTGCCCAGAATTTGGGAACAAACTATGAACCTAAAATGGGTTTGACAACCTTTAAAGTTGTCCCTCCCAAACCTGAACTAAAACATTTTGACAGAGGTGTTTCCCTCTCCACTGGTGCCATTAAGATAGATGAACTAGGCAACCTCATAGGCCCAAACACATGTGTCAGTAAGCACATACCAGGTACCTCTATTGATGAAAGTGAGGAAATTCATCTTGGGAAAGTAAAGGCATTCTGGAGGTCAAGTTCTATGGAAAAGCAAAGCGATGACTCTGCTGAGCATCTTCCTAAGAAGTCAGCAGTCACCACAAACTCAAAGCCGTTTGCTATCAAACATGAACACAGACCTGTCTGTCTTGCTGCTCCAAAACCTGCAGCACCACAAACTGTTACTACCCAGGCAGCCGAAAGACAGTCTGAGAATGAAAGGACCAAACCACCTTTTCCAGTTACACAGTCTCAGGTAACAGCCTCAGTGGCCCCCACCGTTAATAAGGACAAGCCAGAGCTTCCATTTCTAAAGCCACACAGGAGAACTTCAAGTCAGTATGTTGCCTCTGCCATTGCAAGACACATCAACATGAGTAACTTTAAGTCTGACTCTATGGAATATCATGAGAAAGATGAAAATAAGCAAGAGACAGGAGGGGTTAAAACTGAAGCAGAAGTTTCACCAAAAAGGTGTATTATTGTGGCCAAATATAGCCCTGTGGAAACAGAATCAGCAGAAACAAGAGAAACACTTTCAAGGATTTTTACTTGTAGTCAAAACGCAGCCCACAGGTTTATACCTGGTGATAATTCTGGCATGGAAAACAAAGTAGTTAACATCAGGGCACCAAATCAAGCAACTCCTGTGAGTTTCTATAAAAAGAATGCTAGTGTCCCACTTACCAAATCCTCTTCAAAGGATAACAACAGCCTGGAAGATCATGGTTTAAACAGCAAACCAAGTGTAGTGGAGAAAAAGATGCATCTTTTGTTTGACCAGAAATGTGAGACTTTGATCCACAGTAACGCAACCTCACCTCTCAGGTCTCCTGATCTCCAAGGAGTCCCACCCTCATTCAGCTCATCTTTGCAAGCCACTAAGTGGCCTCCTGCTAACAATGTACAAGTTGGTTCCCCTAAAACTTCACCTGAACTAAATGCAGAGTCGGAACAGGAAGAGAAACCTGATGATTTGGATACTAATGCTGTCACGGAACTGGATGTTAATGTGCAGACCAATATCTTCGGACCAAAGAAGAAGTTCAAACCTGTTGTCCAAAAACCGATTCCAAAAGACACATCACTGCACAGTGCCCTAATGGAAGCCATTCAAACAGCAGGAGGAAAGGAGAAACTCAGAAAGGTAAAGTGGAGCCTCTTTTTTAGCCTGTATTCACCCTGTCAGGCACCAGAGGTTTTATAACAGGTACAGTTGCTGGTGAGCTGGAGTACACAAGGCATTTGAAAAATTTACAATGGCAAAATACAGACCAAGCCACTGCTTATTCTGTACATCCTGTACATTGTGCAGCACCATTGCTGCTGCACTAGCTAGAAGGGGCAGAGGGTGCACAGAAACAGCAAAAAGGAGAGGCAGTTTAGGGTAGCCTAAGAGCATTTTTGTGTGCTATGTAAAAGCAGGAACACACAGCATGGAGAAAACTTGTAAATACCTACAGTGAAAGAAAACTGCATTTTATATTAGTAGGTGACACTAGTTTGCCAGGGGATATGGGACTGCATCTGTAAGTACAGCATTACTGTCTACACGTAGTCTCCTGTTCAGTGTAAGGGCTGTAAAAGCAGGCCTGAAAGAAGACAGACTCATTAGTGTCCGTAGGTTGCGTTGTGGTAGAAGTGCCAAAAAGATTTTTAATAGTGTTTCCAAACTGTCTCTAAGTAAATATCTTATAACAATGTGAGGTTTATTCTTTTCATATTCTAGGTTTCAGACAGTGCACTAAATGGCAATCACAGGAAACCCTCATATACTGAGCCGGAGAATGAGCGCTCAGCCCTACTAGCAGCAATTAGAGGCCACAGTGGCACCTCAAAGCTGAAAAAGGTAAGAAATCAAGATGATGAGTGAACTTTTAAACACAGTCTGTTCCTACTGGGTGTTTTGAATAAACCCAGATATGCCGCAAACTGAATGTTGTGCTGTAAGGAGAGAAGTTGAGGGGGAAATAATATGACACACAAGACCAGATCTGGTTTATGCAGCTAGCATGATGGGTCCGATCCTATCCTCTGCTATAAAATTTAACACTTTCAAATGGTGTGCATTTAGCTGAGAAAGAAGCACATAGAAATCCAAGCAAATTACAGGGAGTGTACCTAGAAGACATCAAATGTTCATTATTTTCACATTTAGATGGGGCTTTTTTGTACTTTAGGAGTGTGCAGTTAGATTAATATATTTGCGTTACCTACCATATGCATCCAGTCCCGGTTACCTGAAAACACACTAGGATTTCTTCGTGCCTGCTGTTTATCTGTTAACATAAGCCGATGCGTGCAAGTTGTATGCGAGTAATTGGTGTTGGTGGGACATCAGCTTTCACCACAGCAGGATGATTCCTTCTGTCCGAAAGATTCACCTCATCATTAAAGCACCTCTTATTCCTAATAGCCAAAAGCTGCATTGTTCTAGCCTTAGTTTTCATTCAGTTCACTAATCCAGCCAAGGATGTGTATTTGGCAAGGGGGGTCCCATTTCCCTCATGACTCAGGCCATTAGCACAGAGCCAGATAGCTGCTGTTAGATAGAAAGAATCTTTTGCCTGTGTTAGGCAATTACTTCATCCCTCAAATATCTTCCTGCCCTTGCTGCAGGTAGGGTACAGCTTCCTCTGAGCCTGAGAGCAGGACAGGCTGGGCAGCAGCCGTCTTCACACATACTTACCTGCATTCTGCATTCTTTGGGAATAAATGTAGATTTGTGTAAAGGAGGCTCTGACAATGAAGTGGTGGTGTATTATCACAGAGACTTTTTGGAATACTTTCCTGCAGCAGAGAAGCTTTTGCTATCATTTTAAAGGAAGTTGCCTAGAAACCGTACGCTGCTTTTTCACACGATGTCACCTGTGCTCCTTAAAGCACCGTGTTTGTATGTGTACAGGGTGAGATATAGACGTTTATCATGGAAGGTCTGTGCCTTTCACATTATCTCAAATGTTCATGTGTTATGTGACATGACATTATTCCCATGTATTGTGTGTGCGTGTGCAGTGAAGGCATAGAATATAGGAGCTCTCTGAATGTGGATTATTTAATGGGAGATGAATCCTTTCATTTTTCACTAGACAAGTTTTGTGCCTCAGCTTCTCTGAGAAAGGCACACTAATGCATCTGCTTGAAAACCTGCTATTTGGCACATGATAATGAATTTCTTAATAATCACCAAATCATTGTAATTACTAACAATTTATCATGATTCTTACTAGTAATGTTAACAGCAACAATATTTGTTGAGGCAGTTGATGGAAAAGCTAGCTAGTCTGAAAGCTTGCCTCTTCCCTCTGCATTCATTTTAAGTAGGATGAGTTTTCAAGTTAGTAATTCGTGCAGAAATTTTAGTTTCAGAAACTCCACAGAAACATGCTTGGAAAAGCGATCAGTTGATTTTGTTCTCAGTGCTTTCACGTAGTTCTCTGTGGTCCTGTTTTTTTTAATTATTATTTTTTTAGTATGGCTGGAGACTTCAGGTTGAACAGCATTTTTTTCAATGAAGCCATGTCTGAGAGCTCAGATCTAGAAGAGCCTCCCTGTCATCTGAGATTATTTCTGTGCAGCCCAGACCGCAAAAAGTAACAAGACTCCTTCATGGCTACTGCAGCCTTAATATGTCTTCCTGATTCCAAAACCCTTGTGGTTGTTTCCAAATGAATACCAAGTCCAACTCTCTTTCTTGCCTTACATGCCAAGAAGAGTTACAAGATGCTGGAGCTCACAGTAAAAAAGATTGAGTTTCTGAGACAGAGTCAATGCCAAATCCTTGATGCTGGTAATCAGCCCAGCTGAGTGATGTGAGTGAGTAGTAACAGATGTTCAACCCCATGAGCAAACAAAAGTTCTATGTGTTTTGCATCATTCAAGCAAAGTGAAAACAGGGTACTGAAAGTGCATCAAATGTCAAATAATTACCATTTAGTCATGCTCGATATTAATCACCTCCTTTCAATTGCATCATGAGCAGATCTCCTCATTGGCCTCTGAAGAGCTGCAGAGTTTTAGGAACGCAGAACTGTCCATGCAGAAGGCCAAAGACCCTCGAGAAGAGCAGCTTTGTATCCCACCGGTCCCTGCCCAGCCACCACCACCACCACCTCCCACTCAGCTGTCAGCAGCAGCTCCTAAATCTTCTGCCACGGCTCCAGGTAACCCTGTGGAGGCAAGGCAAGCCCTATTGGAGGCCATTCGCTCTGGCGCTGGAGCAGCAAAGTTAAAAAAGGTAAATGTACTATAATTTTTTATCGTGGGTGAAACAACCTAGGCTTGCTGTGCTTTGAGAGCCATTTATGATCTGTTCTAGCCACACGTTTCTTTCTGCCATCAGGAGGCACATGCACCATTTCCTCCAACTGCATCAAAGATCAGGAGTATATTTCAAACCTTTGAACAGCTGTTAAAGCATAATATTAAGACTAAAACATGCCTGTGCATATATGCAAGCATATGAATAGTTAATGCATAGGGGTTTTTTATGAGAACATCAAGACCATGAATAGAATTTCAGAAAGCATTTTTATGCCCTTTTCATTCTTGTGAATCTGCGATAATACTGTATGTCCTTTAGACAAGGTGAACCTAAGAAAGATCAGATGTGAGACCCTGAAGCAAATTTAGAGATAAGTATTCTCTCCTAATTTCAGTAGTGTGTCCTGGACCTTGATTCCTAACACTTAAGCCTTTGTTGCACATGCTGAGAGCTGTCAGTAAAACTATGGGGTCGTTTTAATGTCTGTCTGAACTTTATTAATTGGATGGTGTGTGTTTCACTTCTGCAGTCAGCTATGGGTTAGTCAGCTCCCAGATGGCTAAATGCTCAGTTCCAGGTGTGATTTTTGGAGTAAGTTCACTTATCTCTTTGGTCAAAATTTGTTCTTCCAAACCTCGAGTTACCCTGCGTTTCTTGATGAAGAGAAGTAGATCAGTTGGCCTTAGTGGAGTCATCCTGATATTACCCTTCAGCATCCAAGAATAGACTTCAATCCAAGGACTTTAGGAAATGTACAAAAGCAGATGTAGTTTTCCCAACACATGATTTAGCTGTTGCCAACCATCAATGTGTAAATAGGCTTTAACCTTGCTTGTCCTTTTTAAAATAATTCAAAAAATACAATCAAATGTTAACATTAAAAAAGTAGCCCAAAAAATCCTGGTTCTGCTAAAACAGAAATTCCACAGAATCATACAACTTGCACAAACAAATCAGTGTTTCGAGGAACTTCGCATCAGCGTGCAAACAGAACTCTGAATGCGCAGTTTCTTTGCGTGTGAAAAACTACATCTGTGTTATGCATGCTGTTGTGAGGAGTGGCTGAGGTGACTTGTGTTGTTCAGCTTGGAAAAGAGAAGGCTGAGGGGTGACCTCATTGCAGTCTACACCTTCCTCAAGGGGCGGCAGTGGAGAGGGAAGTGCTGATCTCTCTCCTGTGACGAGCAATAGGACAGGAGGCAATGAAATGAAGCTGCGTCAGGGGAAGTTCAGATGGGACCTTAGGAAAAGGTTATTCATCAAGAGGGTGGTCAGTCACTAGAACAGGCTCCCCAGTGAATTGGTCATGGCACCAAGCCTGTCAAAGTTCAAGGTGCGTCTGGACAATGCTTTTAGTCATGTGGTTTAGTTTTAGGTGGCCCTGCAGGGAGCAGGGGTTGGACTTGATGATCCTTATGGGTCCCTTCCAATTTGCAATATTCTATGATTCTCAGACTATGAATTATGAAGAAATAGTACATCAGATCAGGCCTTTATTTCCCCACTTCACCAATTTACAGGAAAAAAAGGGATTTGGACATTCAGGAACGCTTCATGGAGTTGTTTTCTAGATCTGTCCAAATTCTTTGTTCTTTCAACTGCATTACTCTTGCAGAAGTCTCTGAAGAGACCCATAGCAGTACTCATTAAAACAAGTCTTTATCATATCCTTGGGGATTTATTTCAAAACAGTTGGATAGCCAGTGCAGACCATGAAATTAAGTTGGATATACTGATGTATTCTGCGATATACTGATGTATTCTACTGAATACTGTGCCTGTCTTCTTTCATTTTCAAAATGGAGTAATTTTTGGTGGTTCTAACACTGGGATGATAGAAGAGTACATCTCTTATTCTATAGGTCTTTCATGAAAATAAAGGAGCAGTGTTGTGTCAAAGACAGAGTATGATTTTGTTATTATTGTGCTGTCCTTCGTGATACTGGATATGCAAGCCAAGACTTTTATATGCCAAAGACATCATATCACTGACATCCGAGATATCGTGCCCTTGATCACTGATAAAAGTAAAAATGTTGCCAGATTTTTGAGAGTTTCTATCCAGTGCGTATTAATCTGTCTCCTAGCTTGCTGAGTCAAATGATAGATGAATTCTGATCCTTCCCTGCAGTTGGACAACTTGTGACAGCAAAAGTTGACTTGGTAGCGGAGAATATGTGATAGCTGCATGTCAGGGTTTTCTTCCTTTACAGCTGAAGAACATGTCTCCAAGGAACACTGAGTTTTCGCTAGAGAGTGGCTGGCAAGTGATGTTGTGCCAGGGCAAAAGCAAACTTTTTTCTTTGTTTTGCCTCTTCTGTCAAAGGTCTGTGATGTCATGATTTGGAGGTGTGAGGACAGAGCCATTTTTGGCTTTACTTTCTAGATTTTGGTTGCAGCTGGACAGCAGAGTAGGTAGTTCAGTTCTGTAACTGTGCCTGTTTCTCTTCCATTGTCTTCTCGAAGTTTGCTGGAACAAGGGCTTCTGATGCTGAAGTCATTTATTTAGCTAATATTGTAGGGAACTGGGAAGAATCTGCATTGCTTAGTTATGTGTGGCTCAGTTTGTGCTTATTTATGAGGGGTTATTTGCAATGGAAGTAGATCAAACAGGGCTGTCAGGGGAACCAAACATGAAAAGCAACCAATTGCCTAGATAAGGAGCATCCCAACAAACATTTGAGCTCTATTAATATCTGTGAAAAAGGAACTCCTCCACTCCGCCCCTGATTACACAGCTGTTTGCTGAAGTCATGAACCTTAGGGTTAAAAGACCCACTGTGCAGGAAGGGAGGAGAGAGATTGCCGCGGGCTGACCCTGCCTTGCCGAGAGTCAGGGTCTGCACCACACAGGCTGTAATTGGGTCACCCAAAACAAACCAGAGCAAAAATAGTTACCTGAGGGAAATGCCAAGTAAAGGGAAGACAGTATGCACATAGGTCTCCTGGCTGTTCTTTAATCCGTTTCTTGTAGTACTGTGCCTGCTTTGGCAAGTAAATCGTGCTTTGTTTTGAAGAAACGGCTCCTGTTTTATTGCACGCTTTTGCTGTCCACAGACTCCCAAAGGAAATTTCTTGTGGGTGCCAAGCCCAGTTGGGCCTGCTCATTAAAATGGTTCATCCCCAGTGCAGTGCAATTGAGAGACCTGCCAGAAGGTGGTTAGACTACATATCCTACCCAAAGGGAACAGAGATGCAGACGCGTTATTGGAAAGGGATGAACTTACCAAACTGGAAAACACCTGACAGTGTGCAGGAGGAAGTAACCATTTTATTCAGTTTTCAAAACGATCTGTCCAAGTAGCAAAGTATAACAGCAAGTCAGACAGGTGGCGTCAAGCAAGGCCACCAACCAGGATGCCTGGCCTAGTACCTTTGGTGGTTCGTTGTCTTGAGAAATGAACGTGTCTCACTAGCAAGGAGCCTTCTACTCAGCCCTGCAGCCTGCCTCCTGTGCGAAGGAGAATCTAGGAAATAAACAGCTGATCTGAGACCAAATTTTGGCTAATTCTGGTGAGCAAAACCCAGGAGCTGTACCATTTGAACTTCTGGTGTTAAAAGTGTACTAGTGTTTTCCTTAAATTGGATCAAGTAATTTTTGTCACAATTCCACATGCTTAAGGTCTTTATGTTTACTTTTTAAACTGTCTGTCTCAGCAAATGCAAACGAAGCTAGCTAGATTTCTGGAAGTCTGTACATCATTGCATGTGTATTTTTGTGTCTGTGTAACTTGCCTTGGGATTTACCATGATTATCTACAGAAAAAAACGGTAACTATGCATGCAAATAACCCATTAGATGTCTAGCTGTAGGTATAGTTACAGCACAAGCCCATGCAGGATTGAAAATCTTACCCAACAAGAAGCATCTATGAAAGTTGCATTAGCTTATATACCATCTACTCATTTTAGGTAAAGCTGTACCCAGGGATATGGTAGAAATATTGCAGGGGAATGTGCCTGCACAAGGTGGGGAAGGCAAGTTGTATATTTGAAGAACAGGCTTTTGCTCGTGATAGAATGATTTCTTCAGACCGCTTTCTAATGGTAGAGACTTTCTAATGGAAGAGGGGTTCTACAGATTTCACATGTTTTCTAATAAAGATTGGAGCTGTACCTCGAACAGCCTTTTCTGTTTACTTGCTGGGATTTTAAAAATTAATTTGGTTCCGTCACAGTATCCACAAGCGTTCATGCCAGCGTTTGGCATCGACATTTAGTCACATGAACTCTTGATACGTGCAGTATATCATTCAGTTGGCAATCAAAGGAGCCAGGTAAGGTGATTACTGCACCCATTACAATGAGTCCATGGTATAAGCCGGACTAATTTGAAGTCGGTTGCCAACAAGTAATGGATCGAGCTGAATTATGGCACACTGAGTGTCTTCTAGGAAGCATGGCCTAGTTCCATACTTTCATGTCAAGCAGTGGACTATTCTTCCCATGTAATCAGAGATACATAATTGTGAATGATCATCAGTGTCTGTGGATGCGATGACAGAGATTACAGGCTCAAAGCCACAGTTGATGTTGGCATCGGTCTGCTGGAATTGGGGCAGGAGGCCCACTGAAAGGTTGGCTGAGCTTGATATGCAGGTAGTCAAATGAGCCTATAGACCGATTCTAGTTCCCATGCGCAGTGAGAGGCAGTCGTTTGCATGCTGTTACTCTGTTTGAATCGAAAGATAAAATTTAGTTTGAACTCTTCACCTTGTTAATAATTTGTACCATGACCTATTTTTCTCCCTAAGAATAAAGTTTCTGCCATGGATACTAAGGCCAAAATAGAAGGTTTAGACTTGATCAGATACATTATTCCTGTTTAGCTTTTGTGGTGACCTTAATGTATATCTCCCTGATAGAATCAAACTCATTAACTTTGATTTTGGAAGAGCACCCTAGCATATGTATTTAAAATTGAGGATGTGCTTAGATGACCTGAGGACTAGGAAGGAAGATGAGCATTTGTTTAAGTCTTTTCTGAATCAAAGCCTTTGGGAGTTTCCTTCATTCAATCAAGCAGCAAAGTACTCATCAATTGATTTTTACGAGCAGTGACAGCTGACCACCGATACTGAAGAGCTTTTGACTGTGAGATATTGCATACTCACAGCCAGGGTTTCTGTTTGTTCCACAAAATGAAGGAAGTTCACAGAAAAATACTTCACCTGTATTCAAGTATTCATGTAATTGCAACTGTAATACCTAAGGAGTGTGAAGAGTGGGTTTTTTAGGGAAGGAGAACACCTTTCATTAGACCAACTGATACAGCTAGAAAAAAAGCAGATAAGCTTTAAGTAGTCTCAAGGAGCTGATGAAGAGACCAAGCTTGAAAACAGCCCCACAGGAGAACGTTTGGTTAACAATGTCAACAGTTGGAGGTTTAAAAATACCTTGAATGATCATGTGCTTTTCTTTTTTATAGGTCCCTCTGCTCGTTTGAATCATTTATAAAGAACAGGTAATTGGAAAATCTAGCCCTGTATGCACCCATAATCATCATTCAAGGTCTGAAGTGGCAAAAAAACATCAAGAAGTTTAGTTTATTCTTTTGTCTACAAGCCAAAATAAGTTGTAGTTAATCTTCTGTGTGTTCCTGCATAATGGTTCTAAGGGGAAAATATGTTGCTCTGCTGTAAAGCTTCTGTGCCAAGGAATTGTGTTTTGCCTCTGAATATTTAAGGTTGCCAATAAACTATTCTTGTTGGCAGGTTAATAAGAATATAAACACTGCAGTACTGTGTTAATACTTAATTGTGTTTATGGGCAAAATTAAGAAACTTTGCTAGTTATCTGAAAAGTAATACTCATTTCAAGTTGTTAAAAATATTTAACTACTTCAAACTATTTACTTGCTTCTTATTTGATTTGGAAATGGGCTGTAGGTGATTAGGGTGAAAACCAGAAAAAAGATGTATAAAAAACTATTACAAGAAAAAAGTTACGGTGCATTATGAAGGACCTAAATTGTCATATGCTGGAGTCATTGGTTTTTAAAATCTTATGAACTTTGTATCTCTGGTGGAGCTCTGAGAAAGCAGGCAATCAATAATGAATGTGAGACAGTGCCTATTGAAAAGTTACTTATGGGATATGATGTATAGAATGCTAATGCACAGAGATGTACTGAACCCTAGTAACATTCAGGGCACTTTAAAAATATCGAGACACCTCAAAGGATCTCTATTTGCAACAGACTGTGAAGGTCATAAATGAGATTCAGAGTGGTGCACAGAGGTCCAGGATTTACAATTCATTCCCGCACTGCAGAATGAAGTGAAGCTGGTTTATATCAGTGACCAGGACTCTTGTCCTCTTGTTCAGGTCATGCGTAAGTTAGGCCTTTGTTTCCAATCCATGTGGCTGTCGAATGTTGTCTCATGACTATTTATAGCAGCACCTTTTTCAAATGTTAACTACTTCGGTAGCTGTTGTTGTACATATTTTGAAAATATTTCGCTAAATTGATTAACTTAAAAAGGACAAATGAAAATGCTTTTTCACATTTCCTATATTGTAATGAAATTGAAGAAGTAGTTTGTACATTTACATTTTTATAATCACAGACCAGAGGTGGTGGCAGATTCTTTTTGGAGCGGAAACTCAAAATGTATAGCTATGTAATGTTGAAAGTATAAGAATATTTAGCCATCTGCATTTAATGTGACTATATATTATATATTGTAAAATATTGATGTCTGTTAGTGCCACAAATAAAAACAAAATCAAAACCTGACTTGGCTTGAAAGACTCTTTTTGCCAAATGTTTTCCATTTACAGAAAGAAGTTACGAGAGATGGACTTAAGCAAACCAGTATGCTGTGCTTGATATCTCATGTCTAGTCCAAAATGTCTCAAGCCAGGAAAGGGCTCACAACTAATAACCTGGAACACAGTAGAAATCACCAAGTAGAATCAAGATGTCAGAGTTACATACATTTTGATAATAATGCAGTACTGCTAATGATCCATTTCCTCTATAGGGAAGCTAATATATTCAAAAATAAGGTGTTCTGTCACACTGTAGAGAAACTAAGATCACCTTTGTTGACTGGTTAGCCTTCTTTTGCCTTAAAAGTTTTCTCAGTATGCTTTAGATCAGAAAAAAAATAGCATTAAAAAATAGCATTTAAAAAATGCAGTCTCAGGAAAGGATTCAGTCACTCATAAGCTCCAATGCTTGTAGACAGTCCCACCAGCAGCAAATACAGTTTCCTTGGTTAGGTGCTGTAAGACAATTTTCGGTGCGGGTCTCCTCCTTCTTGTTCCTCGTGTTGCCTGAAGGCCCTGGGTCTGTAGCCCCTCCTTACCAACACCTCGTTAGTGTAATAAGTGTTATGGGTACCTACTTTTTAATGTAAGGGATCCAGAACTGGATTTTGAGACAATAAGATCCTCCAGGCTTTGTGATGCGAAGGTTCTGGGTCTGGGTGCTTGGCACTGCATAGAACTAAAGTTTATAAAAGAGTTATTCACGGATAAACTTCTGAGTATCAAATTCCCATGGGTGAAAAACTGTAAAACTAAGAACAGCTGCAAGATGAGATGTCACCTTCACTGTGACAGCAAAAATATTACGAAAAATCCTGCTGGCTCAGTCACAGCTCAAGCTAAAAATGGAGAAGAGGGAGTTCAGCTGTCTGCAGTAGGAAGCGAGACTGGGTGTTCGTTCCCTTCCCTTGTTGATGGCAGACGTGTGTGCTGTCACATTGTCATCCAGGTGCTGCTGAATTCCTGGTAGCAGCTTAATTTAACCCCAAATGAAGTAAACTTTTAATATAAACCTGTTTTTAATGAAGTCTAGTTATAGGTATGGCCGTCCATATAATAACTTCCTATTAATGCTTTTAGCCGTCTTCATTTGGGAAGTAAACACGTATCAGTGTTTAGTGCACACCGGACAAGCACTGTCGAAGCTCTTCACCCCATCATCCCCTCTTTCCCCATTCCTCAGGACTAGGGAACTGGGTTCCCACTGGATGAGATGAATTCGGGAGACGTGCTCCAGCACAAATCGGTGTTCTGTCTGTGGAACCGCACTGGAGCTCGTCCTAAGTTAAAACAAAACCCCTGAAATGTGCCTGGTAAAGACACCGTGTCCTTTGCACCAAGTATTTGCATCTATACATCTGCTTCTGCTGGTCCAGGCTGTTTGCTAGTGCAGACACAGCCTATGTCTAGAGGTAGGCGTGCTGCCCTGACGTGACCTTTCATGGCTCTTTGTAGGTGGGCAATCTGCAGGCTGGTTCCCTTTTTGGAGGACTGAAAGAAGGCCAGTGAGCTCCCACGTTCCCCAGCCTACCTCTCAGCCTGGATCTGCCCCACGTACTCTCACCTCAGGTCAGCCAGAGGAAGGAGTCTGAAACGTGCCCAGTTCATCTGGTCCAAGTAAGATATTCAGATGAGGTCAAAAATGCCCTCGCCAGCTCTATTGAGCTTGGGTTAGGTATCTTTATTCCTTGCACACTTACGAATCGATGTTCAGGGCTTAGAGAAATCTACTCTCATGTCTCAAATAAAATTTGCAGGTCTCCCGTCCCCTTTTTTCCAAGTTCTTAGTAATTTTTTTTTTTTTTCTACTGAGCTCAGAGTGTTACTAAACCATAAAGCCAACATTAAATCACCCTGATTAGATATTTAATTTTAAATAATATTGGCTGTCTGCATGAGCTATTTGACTTACAGGACTACATTATAGATTATTTTTTCTTGTACAGACAGCCTGCTAACGCTGGTCGTGCAAAGTGTTGGACCAGACGACCTTTTGACGTGCACATCAATCTACAGAGTTTGGAACATGGCAGGATTCAACTTCCCCAGCTCATACAAGTGATCTGTGCAATTTATGCTACATTTACCACAGCCAAAATTGGCATTTCATCAGTGTACGGGAAAAGGGAAGGGAACGAGAGACGCATTTATGAAACAATGGAAAATGCCATTCAATGCAGATAGTTTGTGATGTTTTCCCTCTCCAGAAAAGAAAGAAGCAGTTCTGTTGTTCGGTGCTGCTTAGCATTAAAAGGCTGGTTTAATTTCAGTGCAAAACTCTGCACAAATCCTGGTTTGAGTAGGTTTGTCTGAGATGTTCATAAATTAGTTTTTTGTTGGTGCAATGTGAAAAAAATAGTTGTCTTCTGTAACCGCTAATTAGTAACTTTTACATATTTGGAGTATTTATTTGCGTGCACTGTTTCTCTACTCTTCCCTAATCCTCTGTTGAGTTACATGTGCAATATGTGTATGAACGTGGTTTGCCGCTGAGACTTATGTTAAGATTTATGAGACTATTCCTGTTCTTACTCCATTTGTTGCTGTTGAGCACACACAATAAAATATGCTATAATCCTGCCATAACTGCCATAATGGTTGAATTTCCTCCCTTGCAGAAAATTACTTTTGTGATGGCAGAGTTCCTTTTTTAAAGACAAAATTAAAAAAAAATTAAAAATGCTGATTTTTCAGTAATGTTCACCTGGATTTGGTGCAACATTGTTCCAATCTGCCTTTTTTTTTTTTTTTTTTTTTTTTTTTTTTTTTTTTTTTTTTTTTTTTTTTTTTTTTTANATTCATTGCTGATGTCTTCATTTGGCTGGAGAAAGTTTCCATGTAGTTGAATTCCCAGGGTTGTTCATCGAAGTTTGCTAAGATGGATGCTCCTGAGAGCAAAAAGGTACTCTTGTTTTTGTTGTTATTGTTACTAAATACTGTTTAGGTATTTGTTAAACGAATATAATTTGGTTAAGTCCTAACAGGCTGCAAGATACTGCACGAGAAAATAAAAGTCACGCTCCCTTGTGTTTGTGTACTGATTTGAGGATGTTTTTGTTCTTGTTTAAACAGTTTTCTGATTTGTTGCAATAGTGAAGACTCTAAAAAGAGAGAGAAAATAGAAGTACTTAACAGGACTATTGTGTTTTTCACACTTAAGGAGTTCAAGAACAAGCCCACTCCCATTGTCCGTTCTCTCCCATCACTCACTCTGTATATATGGGAACATGCGCACATGAGTCTCCTTCACCATTTCAGGAAGTCAGGAATAGTTAAAAAAGCATCTTTACCCTGGGATCCTTTTGCATTTTTAACAGTAGCTTTTTTTGTTCTGTAAAGTAGGAACTTTCAGAAAGTCGCGAACCAAGTTTTGCCACAGTCAGAACAGCTATACGCGGTCACTGCTGGAAGCAGCGCCAAATCCAGCTCCAGATAACGCTGCCCTCAGACGATTTCTTTTCCTTTTGCTTTTTTTTCTTCTTTTTTGTCTATAGACTGATAAAAATGTACGTGCCATGTCTCTTTTCTGAGGTCATTATTGTGCTCGAAGCCCTGAAGGTTTCCCTTCTGAACAAAGCATCGTGGTGTTGCAGTTGAACATCAGACTGAAAGAGGACATTATTCCTACACAAACACCACTGTGCAGTTCACAATTCAGGAGTCGAAAAAGGAAACCTTATTGAAAAAAACAAGGCTGTGGAACATCATTGTCTTGTACATTGTAACCTGTGTTTACTGCAAGAGGAGCAAGGCAAACACAGTGCAAATACGCGTGGGTTTCCTTTGTCTCATTCGATGCATTCAACAGAGGAGGTTCTGTCCGAGGCGCTGGGATCTGTCCCTTGTGGTGCTTGGCACGGGGAAGTGGGGCACAACTTGAGGGTACGGGTTTGGGTGGCACCACCGATTGGCTGTGGCACTTTTTTTTTTCTTTGCCTTGCAATAAGCGAAATTGTGTTTTGATTTAGCCGGTACTCAGGACGTCAAACCTAGTGCTTTCGCTACGGCGATGAGCAAAGGCTCCGCAGGTAGACGCCAGTTGAGCTGTAAAGCAATTCGCGATTCAGCCTTTGCACAGCTGCCGTACCCAGGTCCCAGCAGCCAACAGCCCCTGCAGCTTCATCTCCTTCTTAACCCAGAGGTAATGGTGGAGGGAGAGGGAAATGGGTGTGCCTGCCCTAAGACAAAACCTAGGAGTGAGGTACCTGTAACCCAAAGAGCTGCATCCCTCCCCTCCGCCACAACACCTGTGCAAACGACGTACAGGGCGTGCACCAAAACTACTGGTACGTGAGGGGAGACCTTATCGCTGTCTGCAGCTGCCTGGAAGGAGGTTGTAGCACGGAGGGTGTTGGTCTCTTTCCCAAAGTAACAAGTACGAGTACAAAAGGAAATGGCCTCAAGTTGCACCAGGGGAGGTTTAGATTGGATATTAGGAAAATCTTCACGGAAGGGGTTGTCAGGCATTGGAACAGGCTGCCCAGGGAGGTGGTGGAGTCACCATCCCTGGAGAGGTTTAAAAGGTGTTTAGACGAGGTTCTTAGGGACATGGTTTAGTGCTAGAGTCAGGTTATGGTTGGACTCAATGACCTTGAGGGTCTCTTCCAACCTGAATGATTCTATGATTCTGTGATTCTGTCTGGACTTTGGAAGTCACCGAAGAGATCCTGAGACTGCAAGTACCTCGGCTAAGAGCGGCTACACGGTCGGTTAACGTGCTCGACACCAGGCTCAGCCGTCCCCACCGCAGACACTTTCCCGATAAAATCCAGCCCTGGGTCCCGCAGCCAGGCGAGGTGGTGGGTGCACCCGCCATGCTCCCCCGCCAGCCCACACTGAGCACAGAGCTGTGGTTTGGCTGCCCGCGCGGTGCTTGTCCCCTCGTTCATTGGCCTCGCTGCTAATGTTCCCAACTTTCCAGCTCATGGAAGGAGCTGTCAGAGGCAATTTGCAGATAGCTAGTGCTGCAGAAGTGCAAAGAGTTATATTTTTATGTGTTGATGAATAATTTAGCAACAATTCTGTGTTATGTAAAATTACTGCTTTACTGCTGCTGGGGCCAGTGTTCGTACAAAGTGTTCTTCTAAGCCCAGTTATACAAGTTAAAGCTTGCTAGTTTTATCCTATGCATCTGTCATTACAGAGAATTTTTCCAGGTTTAAACTGGAAATCAGAGCAGGTCTTTCATTCCAGGAGAGGGCTGTTCCCCTTCCTCATTCACATTTATAGTCCTGATCATCCCACTTATTTTCCAAATAGTCCGTTTTGCACTAGGTTGCACGTAGCAGTGCCGTTTTTGTTTTTCCACAGAGAAGGATGCTGTGTAATGTTTTTTGGTATAAACACCATGGAAATCATCCATCCCCGTAGACCTTTGCTTCATATTAAGGAGCAAGCTATGACACCATTTCCATGCAGGGCAACCCCAGGTTTCATCCCCCTACCCTATGGCTGAAGCCTGTGCACTTACATGGGCAGGCAGCGCAGAATATGGACAGATTTTGACATCTCTTGTTTTGGTTTCAGCTTGGAAATTGTTCCTTTGAGATTCTACCTCTTCTGTGCTCAGTGGGGGATTAAAAGATTAGGGAATGAAAACAAAGAACGCTATTATTGCCACCCAAAAGCACGCTTGTAAGGATAAAGTGAGATTGAAAAGCTGCAGTAATTCAACACCAGGACACGTCCAGAAATGGAGAAGCTCATGGGTTTCATTAGGACTCTACATCTCAGCTATTGCTTCTGCCATATTCTCCAAGTATTGCCAAGAGATGCTTAGTTGAAAATGCAAATATGTTCAAGGCTGAAGGATCAAAGAGCAATTAAATTAAAAACTGCTGACAGGTCAATCTTAATAGTCATTTCCATGCTGAAATAAGTCAATAAATCTTAGCTTGCAATAAATCTTACCACATAAAGGTGGGCTTGCATAACAGGAAAATGTAGTAAAATATAGCAATATATTTTATGCAAATGCTTTTTAAAAGTAATGAGTAGCATGTTTTATTCATCTTGTCCTGGCATCAAAGCGGTCAAGAAGACATTGGACTTCTGGAACGGTATGCTGAGCAGGCAGAACATCTTCTATTTATATTACTATTTACGTAAGTTTGTAAATACAAGCCTTAATGGAGCTCCTGAGCCCTGCTGCATGTGGCACCGTGCAAACACAACACGAGTGTCCACCCCTGCCCCAAAGACCTTTACAAACTAGAAAAGTCGGAAGAAGAAGAGGATGGGAGCAAAGCAGTCGGGTCCTTGCTTGAGGTCACCCAAGATGTTAGTGATGGAGGCAAAACTGGAGCTTGGGACTCCCGTGTCATATTTTGGCCCTGTTCTCCAAGTCATGCATCTTCCTGGTCTATATACTGAATATGGTAGGTATGAACGAAATAAGAAACAAACTGAACCTTTCATGGCATAGTTCAAGCTTCAGAGAGAGATGGGGGAAGCAGCTGTTCATCTGTCTTTCGTACCGGACACCTTAATGTACCCTTGTGTTTTTTGTTTATTCTCACAAACGCATAAAGTCTGAAATGTTAGATAATATTCCTAGGTGCTTGTATCTATAACGAGACACATCCCCAGCATACACACAATACAAGAGGGAGCTGGGATACAGCTGCTAAATTTAAGCCGGATTTTCTGCATGGCAGAAGTTCCCCGGTTGTTAACTGGCTTATATCTACGTTACAGCTTCCTGCCCACCTGTAGCTGCACTCCCTGTGCTCCCCAAGGGAAGACTCGAGAGGAAAAAGCTCCTGATATTGCTGCTTCAACAGCGCCCGAGCGCTTTAACAAGGCTCTTTCTATTAGCCCCTGTATAAACACAGGACGGCAGCCCAGGCGGGCAGCTCCAGCTGGAGGGAGCACGGATCGTTTCTAAATCATTTGCACGTTCTAAATCACTGGGCGCGATCTGCGAAAAAGTAGATCTTGTGTTACGTGCTGTGCTTGGGAGGCGATGGAGACTATTTCAGGCTAATAAAATTCCCAACGAGTGACCCGGCACAGGAGAAGTCCTGTTCTCAAGGAAAAAACCTTACTCGCCCTTCTTTTCACAGTGGAAAGAGTGGGGATTTTAATCCCGACTCTAAAACAAGTCAGAATTTGGTGAGCACAGTAATTGCACAAGCAACGAGAGGGCTTGGGGACAGCCTGTGCTTATTCCCCCCAGCCCCCTTTTTCTTTTTTTCTTTTTTTTTGCATTGAATTAGAATAGCTGTTCTTAGGTTTGTGTGGTCTCCAGCACAATGCAGTACCTCACTTCCACAGTGTTTTTCCTGGCGCTAACAAACCGCACAGAGCCCAACCCAGGGTAATAATGTGCTGCGTGTTCCCAAATCTGGGAACAAAAGGTGAGGATTTCTTGTTTTCATCGGAATGCTCATCTCGTGTTATATTACTGAGGATGCAATGTGAATGAGATTTCAAAACTAGTTTCAGCCAGGTCCCTTTGTGTACCTTTAACCGGAAGAAAGTTTGCCACCATTAACAAAAATGGGAAAAATGCACATTTACCTCGTATACCCAGGACAGTAAATTGTCACCAGTAATCAAAAGTGGCATTAAAAAAAAAAAAAAAGGTTAATTTTCAGGGGAGCTTTCTCCCAAGAGCTGGTACTGTTATTCTCCACAGCAGCAAGCCGGTCCAGCACTGAAGTCTGCCAGTGAAATACGGAATGGAAGGCATGAACCTTGTTCGAAAAGAAACACATCCCAGCTCTGCCTGACCTGTGCCTAGGAGCAGATTTTATTTTTAAGCATGTGAATTATCAGAGATGAAGAATCATGAGTCAGACCCACAAAACCATGAGACCGGTCTCCAGCACCATGAGGGTTGCATTTTTTTTTTGTCTGTTTTTAAGGGCACAGCTTCTGCCGTGTGGTTTGGTCTGTGGGGTTTCTGAAGCTCCTTTGTCTGTCCCTGGGGTGTGGGTACGACTGTCAGCACTGTCTGCTCCCACCTTGTGCCCCCAGCTGCACTGCGGGGCCAGGCGGGGAAACCCAAACCGGCCCCATGGGCAATGGGTCCAGCAGAGGGATGTGGTGGCTCAGCCAGCCCCGGTCCACTTACAGGTTTTGTACTGGTACAACTACTTCCATTAGAGGTGTGATATTTTTTACTGAAATAGATAAACCAATATAAGCACTGGCTGGGGGAGACTCTCGTACTGGCACAAAGATGCTTTATACCAGTACAGCTTACTCACCTTCTTGTATGGAAATAAAAAAAAAAATCAGCATAAATAAGTATCTTTATCCTGGTATGGCTGTTTCTACCCTAGGGAAATTAGGGCATTTTTTACTATACCAGTGTGGTTACAATTTTGTGTGTGGCCAAGCCTTCACAATGGTACACCTTTTGTCTGGAAAAGCCTTCATGGTGACCAGTGCCTCGCTGTGCCAAAAAGCTACAGAGATTCAACGAGATTATTCAGGTGTTAGTTATTCCACTGGATCAGACTATCAAATCTGGAGGAGGAGGAGAGGTGCTTTGATTTGCTTTTGTTGGCTGGTAAAATAATCCATGTATCCTGCATTGACTGGCAGTGGTTTTACTGGTACCTAAAGGCAGCGGATAGATAAAACGAGAGTCAATTTTTGTAACAGCTTACAATGAGGAAGGGTTGCTTTTACAATGCCTGCCTAACTTTGTTTTGCAGAAGAAGAGTAAAGCTTTGGGAGAAAAGGCATGTCACTGAGTGTCTCTCTGCTTTGGAATTGAGCATCCTTCCCCTGCTCACACGTGGGTATCTCCAGTTCGCCTCGGCACTGTGTAGAAGCAGAAAGGCATTATCCTCCAAGAGAATAGCCTGTTCGGTTGTCATCACTTACAGGCAGCATACGCTAGGCAGAAAGAGGAGAAATACAACTTTTAAGGGTAGTCAGCAGTTATGTGAAGCTTTTCACCTTAAAAAGCCTTGCAAACTCTAGTTAAACTCATGTCACTAGGATACGTATGTGCGAGTCTATCATCTGTGTGGGTGCTCTGTCCTTTTTTATATGCTCTACATAAACATACAAGGAAGACAGGCAACACTCGGTAGGTCAGTATATGTAACGGGAAAAACCCTGTGCATAAGAGTGAGTGGAAAAGAGTCAAGCTCCTGCTGTCAGGACTCCTGCGGGAGGGAAGGACGTTGTCTCACAGCCTCCAGTTGTACTAAAAAATGGAGTCGGCCTCTCCAGTAATGTGCTAAGAAAGGTAACTTGAAGAATGGGGTGGAAATTATTTTTAAATACTTGCTGACGGTGTGATTACTTACGGTATTATTGATAGAGCTTGCAAGCTGGTGACCCAAATCCTGCCCCGCCATATACAACTGCACAGTTTTCCTCTCTTTGCCTTTAATAATTTAGAGATCGTTTCGGCAGTCTGAAAAAGAGATTAATTCGCCCGCTGTCCTGATGGTCATTATGAAAAGAATCACAAAGTCAGAGCAGTATCTTGATTTTTATGACTGAGGTCATAGACTTGAGTCTATTATTCAGCTGCAAAGCTCGGCAGCCCTTGAAACTGAGTTGCAGGGGTGAAGGTCACTGCTCTGCCAGTAACCACGTTGCCATTACATGAAGTTTTAATCAGCAAATACTGGGCAAATGTAGCTGTGGTACTGTAATGTTAAATATAATGGAATTTGCCCCACAGATGATTGTCGGTCCTCGTTATTAAATCAGCTCTGCCTATTACCCTTCAGTTGCAGCTTAAACATATGAATTGTGCCGTAATCCATCTTTTCTCACATCAGAGGCTTCAAGAAACTGCTTTGCTGTAACATTGAATATAAAGAGGTAACGTTTCTTCATTTGCCTCACATATCAAAATTCAAGGCAATCAGTCATTCATTCTGCATCATAAATAATACATGTACCCAACCAAACACAAAAGGCTGTACTTCTGTCTGCTTTCCCTCCACACTTTAATAAGATCATCTGAATTTCAAGATGAAATGTGCAGTCTCATATTTAAATCATTAGGTCCCAGTGTGGTATTTCAGCTCATTTTTGCAAGGTTGGGGTGGCCAACATGGTCAAAGAAAGAAAGATAGATAAAGACTTTACCAGCAGAAGAAATGTAACTGATTCATGTTGAAGAGGACATAGGTTACCCAGAGAGGGTAAACACTTGCCAGAGATTTGTGAGGGAGCCATAAATCAGTGGTTTCAGACCACAGTGAGGTGCACGGGCCCTCTGGTACACTGTCCCGCAATAATGAGCCCTCGGCTCTTCTGTCGGGCCCTTCCTGGGTTTCAATGTATTTTGCCAAAGGGCTAGCAGTCCAACTTCCAAAACATATGTGGCGATTTTTGGGAAACTGGAACAATCACCCAAAGGAAACGAAATTTCACAATCTCATTCTGTGTTGGGAACTAAAACCTCCTGGTTTCTGAGCGGTTTCTGGCCGTGATTCCCTCTTGGGAACAGGGGATGGTCCTGAGACCCAGCAAGCCTGGGTTACATGTTTAGCCTCCTCACAGACTTTCTCTGTGACCCCTGAGCAAGTCACTTAATTCTTGCCTACCCCGGGTTCCAGTCTTTTGTTTGCACAGGATATCCCCTCTGCTGGCCTCCCCTGTCCCATGTGTTTCAGAAGAAACTGGCAGAGAACGAGGAGGCATCTGAACTGCTGTGATTTGAGAAACACTGGGCAAGTCCAAGTCTTGGGCAGCAGTTGTGATCCTCCAAATGTATCACTATTATAATAAAAAGGAAATTAATTTAACCCGTCTATGCTAGTTTCTCTGAATGTGAAACTGCAGATACTTACAGATATTGCTGACTCGTAAAGGTGATGTGGGTAATGTTTGTGAGGCGTTTTGTTGATTAAAGGTGCTAAGTTGTCTTTACTGCCAGATCTCAGCAAGGGTTCCTATAAATGCATTGGGCACAGGAGTATCTAAGTAAATGCTACAACTCTTATTAGCTTTAGCACAAGCAGGAGCAGGACCTCAGTCACAGGCAGCTCTCAAAAAAAGAGTGAGACAAAAATTTGGCAGGCAAAGTACAATATATTCCCATGTCATCTTTATATAACCATTTAGCCAAAAAAAGAAGGTCACCTATAAATCCAGATAGGCCCAGACAACTGAACTCTGAAGTTAGTTTACAGAAAAGGTTTCCAAAGCCTACATGGTGTTGTATGAGATTAGAAATGGACAAAAACATTTCCTTGGACCACTATAACCTGGGCAATAAGAGGACAGCTCTCAGCAGTAACAGCTTAGGCACAGAATAGCTGCAGAAGTGCCTGATTAAAGCATGTAGAACGGGTAACACTAGCAGAAGTGTCAAGCCTTGCCCCCTAGTTATACCCATGGTAAATTTTGCCCAGTGAAGTGCTGCTCCCCCTCTTCTCTTGTGCCCCTTGTAGAACCTCTCAGGAAGGAGAGATCAGAAAACAGAGGACCTTTAAGGGGAGCTAACTAGGCTGTGGTGACCGCAACCACAAGACAACTTCGACCCAAGTAAGCTTGTTCAGTAATAGTCCAGTTTGGGCTAGTTGTGGTCTTTTGGGCCAGTTGCTTGTCCGTTGACTATGTGAAGCTACTTTAGACACTGAGTGATGCAGCGCTGAGCTGTGGCGCGATGTGCGTGGCTCCCGCCGTCTCGCAGGCAGCTCCATTTCCAGCTGTGATTCTGGAGGCAAGAGCAGACTTTGGCAGCTGGGATGGAGCTCGTGGCGTCACTGCCTGCAGGAGAGGTCAGAGATTTTCAGAATTTCATGTCTCCTCACAGCCAGCACAGCCAGACCACGGTGGTCAACAGACCGCTGACCACAGAGCAGTCATTGGCCCATGCTGAAGATTATTCATGAGAGGAATGGGTTGTTTCCCCCTCCAATTATCTTTTTATTGCTGAAAGCAAAAAAAGAAACAAAAATCCTTTAATGATATGTTTTTTCAAGTCCATGGGTTCAAGATAAACTAGCAAGTTTAAGAAAAAAAAATGTCCATAGAGGACAAAGTGAAGAATTATGACTATTCAAAACACCACATATTCTTTCCTACCGCTTTTTCTCTCTTCTCTAAGCTGCTGAAAGATGTGCTGACAGCCGTGTTCCTGAACAACCCTTTGTACATAACATATCTAGAAATTGAAGTAAATATGTAGAATGAGTTATACTGAATGCCTTATATCTAAATTAATCACAACCCAGATGGAATGGGGAAGATGTTACACACTCACACATGCACACAGGCAGGAGTCATACCTCCTGAGGAGGTTAAAAAGGAAACCTGTAAGCCGATGGATGAACAAATAAGAATCCTCTCTACATTTATTTAAATATGCATCCTCTGCAGTGCTTATCTGAACTCTGAGCTCTTAGAGGTGCTGATAAGCAAGACAGGCCTCTTAAAGCCTCATTTGAAAATCTCCAGAACGTGCACTCAGCCCCATGTCAGCTGAAACCCTGCTGTCCCCAGAGCCCCCAGGCTCATGCAGAAGCATTAGCGATGCCTATAAAAGCGTGGTCTGTTGCTTCTCTGTGCCTCATCCCTTCCAGGCTCCCCCTCCATAACCAGTGGGGGTCCATGTCTCCCCTCCCTCCTTTGCAAATACTGTTCAAGCATCAATCAATATTTTCTTGTCTTCAGGTCCTGACCGCCAGCCCAACTTCTTCCCTGAGTCTTGCGCCACACATTTAAAGCCAAAGGCTGAGGTTTTCCTTAGAAACTCCCTCCCTAGCTTGCCCTGCTCTTCCTGGCAAGCAACCAGCTCAGCTGCCAGGATAACCCTGGCTCCTGCTGGAAAACAACTGAATGGGCCTGGCTTTCTTCCTCCCGGAGGTGGCAGGTCTTTCCAGCTGCCTGGATGGCTCGGGCTGCCCAGGGGGATTTTCCTGATGCTCAAGCAGATCTTATGGAGGGAAGGAGGAGCCACGAACAGAGCAAAGGCAGGGAGCTGCCTTTCAAAAGCCGCTTCGTGTAGCGTGCCTCCTGGAACAAGGCAGGGACTTTCGGGGTGGCCTCAGGGCTGCTCTCGCTGTCCCTCAGCGAGTGGATTCACCGGTGATGGACTTAAACCCTTTTTACACATGTAGTCCTAGAGCCAGCTGGGATCTGGGCCAGCTTCTGGAGCAATTGTGGTCCTAAGGGGTCATTTGACAGAAGACAGTCAAAAGGGCACAGCGGGGACCTGCTCACACTTTGTCTCATCTAAGCACAGTCTGAGTAGCGAGGGGTTAGCGAAGGCATGACCGCAAAGTGGCCCCCTTCTCCTACCCTGCCGCAGGACGATTAGTTAAAACCCCACCGTGAGTGGTTTGCCTCGCCAAGCAGCTCCCCTGTGAGTGTGGATCTTGCCCTCAGATCCTAGAGAAGAGTTTGTCAGCGACACAGCTCACGTTTTGCTCCAGCTGTATATGGATGGTTTATGAGCTGTCATTCCCTTTCGCCAGGTCTTGCCTAGGTGTTTGTCATTAGCCTGTGAGCTTCCTGAAGCAGAGTTTCCCGTGGGGATATAAAGCTAGAAAGGGTCTTTTCACTCTGCTGCTGCAAGTCACACTTACTGTTACCCCGTTCACAGATCATTGCTTTTCTAGCACTAAGGTTTGGAACCCTAATAGCAGCTGAAAAACTCAGTCCCTCCTTCCCGTGTTTAAGCCTAGCCGACATGTGCTCACCGGCAGCTTATATCACTTGCAGCCTTTGGAAATGTTGGAGAAATGCTGCAAAACTTGTGAGTTGAAAAAAGAGCTACACATTGACTTTCCCTGACTTTGTCTTTAACCACAGTGAGCTCCCAGGGGTGGCCCTGCCTCTCCTCTGCAAGTTCAAACCTTTATCCCTATGGCAGGCAGCTGCTGCAGCAGGACTGAAGAGGTTTTTTTCCTTCCTTACATCGAGATCTGAGCTCACTTGCAGCTACGTAGCTGAGAAGCGTATTTGCGCAGCAGAATAGCTGGTAGCTATTGTGGTAGGAACGGGCTCTGTAGTCTGCTCAGCCTTACAGGTAAGTACCTGCCTGCTTAACAAGCTGTTGCTTTGGAGGCAATGTTTAGGATCATCTTGTATTACAGTAGTCCAGGCTTAGAAGCTTTGATGTCTCTGTGATAGAAACTTCTACTCAAGACAGGTTTTTTCCCCTCTGTTTTTATTTTTAAAGTGCACAAAGAAATCCTAAAAGGTTTGGTTGGTTGGTTTGGTTTTGTTTGTTTGTTTGTTTTTAATCTGTAAGGTATTTTTATGATACCTTTGTTCATGCCTGCTGAGAGGACTAGAGAGGTGGACTGGGAGCTTTCTCTTACCATTCGCTGAAGAGGCAAGGTCATATATATCTTTTAAGAAAGCTTCTCTCTCAGCTGCTGGGAGTTCAATGTGTATGAACAAAGAGCTGCGCACATTTGGGTTCACCTGCGTGATTGCTTTGCTAGTGGTAGAGGTACTCACTCCACAGGTCTCCTGCTACAGGGCACAGGTAGTTGGCTTTCCTCACATCCTCAGTGCTCACATCAAGTATGCCAGAAAGAAGCATGCCTGAGAGTCTGAGCTGGAAGGGGAAATTAAAAAAAAGGCTTCTGAGCTACAGTTTAAAGAAAAGAGGCAAACAGTTTCCCTATCTTTTGTGAGATGAGAGAAGCAGTCAGGTAGACTGGATTTTTTTGTTATGGTTTTCTTTAAGGCCTTAAAGGAGTTGAATAAAAAGCACAATCTCATATCTTTCTTTCTTTTCTAAGGACGCTGAATATAATAAGTGGTTTTCTCTGATTAAAGAACCAAAATCCTGACAGAACGGGAAAAGAAAGAATGCTCCCTGATGGCTTGCTTAGCTCCTGCACCAGGCTGTTTGCCTTTGGACATGATAAACTCTGTGACCTCCTCATGGGAATTAAAGGTGGTTTGATTTTTTTTTCTTCTTTTTTTTTTCTTTTTTTTTCCTTACTGCTCCAAGTGATCTGAAGCTCGGCTGGAGATATTAAAGGAAGTTAATTTACTTGGTTTCCAGAGCTTACTTTCCTTTCTAGAAGGACTGCTGCTTTTTTTTTAGCTTGATAATTTGTTGCTGCAGTCTGGAGAAAGGTCAGGCTTGCTCACATTGTTCAGCATTTCTTTCAGATTCCTGGGTATTTTCTCAGATGGGAAAAAGCTCAGTGCTGTCACCCTCCATGCTGTACAGGTTCTGTCTTGCACTGAATATTGGAAAAACTTCTCCTAGTTGCACTAATAGGATTGAAGTCCGTTTTTAGAGGAAAATTGCTCTGTAGAGCATTTGCAGAGGTGATTGCTGTTTCAAATAGAGATGACATCTTAATTGCTGAGTGCCAACAGATCCTCTTCTTCAACAGTAAAGGCAGCCCCTGCTGAGTCAGCATTTGTAGCTTTCCTGTCCTGACCTGAACACAACGGCCTGAATTTCTCTCTCTAATACACTTCATCAATTATACATATGATACTGGCTAAGCTAAAGCATGAGCTCTTTCTAGGTGGGGGGAGCAGTGTGATAGCTTGGGTCCTTTCCTTCCAACACTGAATAAGGAATTGCATCAGGAGAAGGAAAACTATGGTTCCCCCAAACTTGCCGGTTCCCTGCAGGGCTGGAGTACCAGAGCTTTCCTGGCTTTTTTTCTAACTATCCTTCACACTTATTTTTAACTAATATCTGCAAGGTAGGCTTTTTAACACATCTTCAGTGTGCCACGTCTATGGCCACGCTGGTTACAGCATGGGGCTTCATGGAGCACGGTGGGGTTTTTCCACGAGCTCTTGTGCCACCACAGCAAAGCCTTGTTCTCCCACCCAACCTGTTCACGCGGTGCAGCAGCCCGTGGCTCTGTGGAGCAGCTCAGCTCGAGGAGCACAGCCGCCTGCAAAGCCCCAGGGTCCGCAGCCTCCTTGCTGGCTCCCCACATGGTGATACGCTGTTAGCTCTACAGCTAGATGTAGTTTAGAAAGGCAGAGAGACCAGGGTTGTTTTCTCAGGAGACCCTGAAGAAGAGGCAGGGACAGGAACAACTGTTCCATATATGTTCCCGTAAGAACCTTGGTCAGGAGCTTCCACCCAGGTCTGGGGAAGAGGCACATCCTGACCCAGAAGTGGATGAGCACTTTTGACCTACCAGATCACTCTGTGTCTGTGATACCAAGCCATGGTATCAATCAAACCGTTTGGGACATGATCATAAACGAAGATCTCTATAGCCCTACATCTTCTAAGCCACCCTCATCCGGTCGCTGCTTATGACATCCTGGATGCCAGCATTGCTGGTGGGACACCCAGTGTGCCCAGCTGCATGCAGGCCAAGGGTACGACACATAATCTGCTGCCAGCATCTCCTGGGATCCTGCAATTACTGTGCTTTATAGGGCATCATCTGTTTTACCTCACAACCCCGCTGATCAGTGCAGGCTTCTACCCTGTTCCAGGTGCCTTAGTATCCACTTCCACAGTAGCTCAAGTGCATCTCAAATGACCATCGGGTATTAGATTTGTTTAAGCAAGCTGCAGTGGGCCTAAAGGCCAGCTGATGCTGCTGACAGGGCCAGCTAGCTGAGCAGCACAGCCAGGGCTGCCGTGGGTTGCTGTGCACTTTCCAGCCCTGCTCAGCACTGTGAGATGCCCTGTCAGTCCCATGGCTCTGGAGGGAGGATTCAAAAAGGGCTTTGCCCAACCTGACACCAATTTTCAGCGTAGATTGATCCTAGGAGATGTGATCCTATGAGGGAAGGTCTGGATAATCGTACGCCTCTTCCTGTCCCAGATACCACAACAGTTCTTACAGCTATGGCACTGTTTGTTCTAGGGTATATTGACTCTTTCTTCCACCTCCTGCAGACAATGTCCCCTATCTGTCCACCTTTGCCATCTCGTTAGCCCACGCACACCCCTGTTCTAACAACTTGCATTGACCACTCCTGTCAGCCAAGCCAACAGAGGTCCCTGACCGATGGATGCATTAATAAACTCTCCTTATTTAAAGAAGCACAGCGAAACCACTGGCTTTTTCCTGGAGTCTCTGGCACTTAGCTGCTAAGAAGAAGGTTTTCCATCCCCGCAAGAAATTAAACCCCATGTGAGCTGAGGAAGAGTGGAGAGGTGCTGGGCTGCGACAAGACTGGGAAGTCACTGATTGTGCCTCAGCCCTGAGCAAGATCCCTTTTCCTCCCAGGGAAACACAGAGAGGGGCCGGGGAAGGGACAGGCAGGTTTGGTGCTGGATGTGCCCTCTATGCCTGGCAGCTGTGTCTTGGGGAGAAGCAGGGGGAGCCCCGGCCCGAGGGGGTGGTGGGAGAGCCGGGGGGAAGCGCTGGGAAGGGAGAGGTTCTGGTAAGGGTTTTGGGAGGGAGGCAAGCCCCAGCAAACCAGGCCTTTCAGTCCGTAGTGTTAGGCAGGATCTGGAACAGGCTGCCCAGGGAGGTTGTGGAGTCTCCTTCTCTGGAGACATTCAAAACCCGCCTGGACCCCTTCCTGTGTAACCTCATCTAGGTGTTCCTGCTTCGGCGGGGGGGTTGGACTGGATGATCTTTCAAGGTCCCTTCCAATCCCTAACATTCTGTGATTCTGTGATATTTCCCCATCGTGACAGCTCTGGCAAACGGTGCGTGGCTGGTCCAACGCCCTGCCCAGGGGCTCACTTCCTAATTAGGAAGAGAATTTAGGAAGAATTCCTGAATTTTTGTTGCTGTTTACCAACACCCTGGTGGCCACCTTGCTAGGGCAAAGCAGTTCGGCAACATGGAGACCTTGGTTAAAAACTCGCCAGAGGAAAGCTGATGGAGAAAGTATTCGTGGTACAAAAGGTCACTCAAAGAAAATGTTTGCGCACCAAGGGATGCACAGGCTCAAAGCTGACAAAGGAAACAAACAAGCAACGATTTCTGAGGATGTATTTAAAGCAGAATAATGAACCTTACAGAGGAAGTAGCCATACTCAGAATGCAGGAGCAGAAGAGACTCAAGCAAATTAGGAGGCAAATGTAAGTAAAATATAGTTCTTTTAAGCAAGGTGCTTTAGACACAACCAATAATTAACTTGTGGAACTTACTGCCCCAGCTGCTATTATTGAGGTCAGCAAAGAAATAAGATTTTAAAAGGCCCATGAATAATAAAAAAACACCAAGCATTGCACTCAGTAGAATAACAAATTACAGGGGATATAAATCACCATGCTTTAGATCATAAATAACAATAAATTGCCCAGTGATTAGAAGGCAACTTTTGCTAGGGGCAGGTTCCTTAGTAATTGCTCATTTTAGCACTTCTTGCCCTTTTTTCCTCTGAGCATGTGGTGCTGGCCACTGCCTCAACAAGAGAAATGGGTTTAGATGGCAAGCAGGCATTTTCTGTGCACAGTGTATTGTAATAAAGAAATTCAGCTGCTTCTCTTAGATAAGAACTATTGAAGAGGGAGTTTCCCTTACAGAAACAGAATGGTAGCAACTGGAAACCTGCAGGATGCTATTGTAATCCGTTACGTTGGGGAAAAAGCTTAAAATAAATAAAATTTGGACTATTTTCATAGTTTTAGCCTTCCCAGGCTAGCCTTTGTCATAATTTTGTTTAATTATTTGTTTTGGGCTTTTTAAAATAAGTTTTAAAATGATTTCCGGATAAACACTGTGCTTAGACTATTGTATTTTTGTGGCACTTACTTTCGGCTGATTTGTCAGACAAGCTGATTTAGAGATTGGATAAATGCATGTTGCTTCGGTTGACACACCAGAAAGCCTAGACTTGAGCTATTCAGATTCCAACTCCTTGCTAATAGATATTAATACAGTTCCCCGAGTTAACATTTAATTCCTAGGCTGCCAAAAAGAAAGTAATTTGAAGCAGCTAAGAGACAGTCGTGGAGCTGAGCTGGGTGCAAATTGAATTAAGGCTTTCAGAGCTCCTCTCGCTGAAGCATTGCTCCCTGGCTTGCTTCCTAGCAGGATGCAGGGCGATGTTACTGGCACGGGCCCTCTACAAAGACAGTTTGTGCTGTGTCCCCATCCTGAGGTTTTCCGTATGCTTTCTCCATGCTCAGTCATTAAGGGGGACCCAGGTGGCAGCATGTAGCTGCCCTCGGGATGAAGAATGTCTGCTTGGGTCAGCTTGTAGCCTGTATAATGGGTCAGACTGGACCAGTGAATATTTGGATTCCTCTCAGCTTGGCAGGGCTTCTCTACGGGTATTTTAGCCTTTCAGGATGCATAGACTGCAGTCCTTCATATAAACAGGTTTGTTTTTTTCCTGTAATGATTCATTACTGCCTTCATCTTGTTTTCAAAAAGGGTTCTGTTTGAGCAGCAGTTGCATTACTTCTCTGTCTCTCCTCCAGCGCTCCCTGATATGCAGCACTTCACCCTCCCGAGTATCTCTAACCCTTTCCTCAAGCTCAGCTTGCCACCAGAGCAGGGCATGGCCAGCTGAAACCAAACCTGGCCATTTCCCCTCCACTGGGCAGCCAGATTGTTCGAACAGTGAAAACCAGACCACTGTGTGACACCAAAGCCGCTCCTAAACTGCGCCTCGCTGTTCTCTCCATGGGAAAGCATGATCAGTCCTGCCTCGGAGAAACTAATAATACAGCCTCCACTGTTTTGGACCAGCTGCTTTCCTAAAATTAAATGCATTGGAGTGCCTGGCGTTTCTTCTGAGGAAGTGTTTATAAATGTTAGGCAAGGACTTTACACCATGAGTTATCATTTTGCAGGATGTGCTAATAAGGCAATGTGCAACAAAGCACATATATCACTCGTACTGCACAAGCAAAACTGGTGGTAACATTCATCTCCTCAGAGGGAAAAAAGCGAACAACCTGGCGAGTTAACATTCAGATAGTGAAGGAGTTAGAAAAATGCACTTACACCGAAGGCAGCCTGCATCTTAACTCTGTACTGAGGACAAACTTTTCAGTTTTTCCGTAGTATTTTTCACACCTGCCCTGTTTTCCATACACAAACACACACGCGCACACACATTTACTGTTATGAAAGGTGGGATAGTCATGATCCTTTAATGACTTTTTGCAATTCAGGCCAATGTGGTACAGTACTTTCCTAGCACAGCCCTGGCCAAAGTCAGCAGCTGGCTCCAGAGGTCTCGGTGGGAAGGGGACAAAAAGGGGAGCGTCTCTGCTCATGCGTGGTGACCTCCCGGTGCCACCTTATGAATGGACAGCGTGTGCCCACGTAGTATTTACCTGTGAACACAAATGTTTAGCAAGAGGCTTTGGTTTGCTTTATGTAACGTTTCTCTGTCACCACGGGGCATTTATCAGCATTCACCTGATTGTTCGGTGTCAAGTAATGGTGTCAAATGGTTCTGCTAACTTTATTCAGCTGGGTTCTTCTCAGGGAAGGACGTCTGTTCCCATCCACTGAGTCCTTGGGACACAAGTTAAGTCAGCACAATCCAGCCTTTTTTCTGGGCCTCCAGATAATGGGAAAGTAGATGAAAACTAATAGAGCCTTGAGACCAAAGGGACAAGACGATTATCGAGGTTAATGATGTCTTGGATTGAATCGACACAATTTCAGCAGATCACAGGAGGAATTTATGGTACTCGGAGATGAGACTCTGCGCCCACACAGACAACTGGGCATTCCTCCCACAATGATATTATTTGGCCTGCTGCATGAAGCACGTAAATCCACTGCTACTTTTCCATGCAAGGAATCCCATGTAGTACCAAAAAGGCTTGTGACGGTCATTTCCCTGGCCAGCTCCTCCTTGTCTGAGATCCTCAGCTCTCGGTGGCACTGGTGAAGCGTGGGGGACCCCGGGGGTGCACGAGTGCCCCCCTCTGAGGACCTGCAGTCACACAGGGAAGAAATGGAGGATGGAGAGGTGGAGGGTGTAGAGGTTCTGTCCCAAATGCTTCCTGGGGCCTCTTTCTTCCCCTGCCACTGCTTTTCACTTCAGCTCAAGAAAATCTGACTTTTCGTCATTGGCTGAAAGTTATTAGGAATATTGTAGCATTGACAGTTACTGTGAAAATAAACCCTTCCCATTTGGCACTGCAAACCAAGTTAGAGAAGAAAGCACCATCCACAAATCATGTAAAGTAGATAGATCCAAATGAGACAATTCTTTTTCCTAACTGTTTTTAAATGAGCTTTTCTCCATGACAGAGTCCTGCTGGAAAAGGACTCACTTCAGCTATTGATTGCAAACAGATTACCCAAAAATGTTCATTTATCTGTTTGTTTGCAGAGAGAACCTTGTTCCCCCCCTAGAGACTGGGTAAACTGGCAAACCGCTCAAAATTACTATTTGCTCATCCTCATTTAAGGCCTGTAATTGATACACTAAATGTCATTACATGTTTCTATTCCCTTGGTGCTGTGATTAGACAACTGAATCTTTTTTCAACAGAAGAATAATGAAATAATGACTAGTGAATAATAAATCCTTGTTTGCATGCTAATACTCTGTTGCATATCAGGTGTGGTATAAAAAGTGGCTATTCCCCAAACAATTTGCTCAAACAAAACCCTTGTTCTGAATTCAAACACTGTTTCTGCCATATCCAGTCATCTGTAGCCAGAGGCTTTGCAGAGAAAGTGCGTTTCAGGGAATGATTTAAATGAAAATGGGCGGCTGCTTGGATCATAAAAGATGGAAAGAGTTCCAAGAATGAGAAACAGTGCAGAAAAAGGGCCAAAATCATAAAATGTAAATTGTGCTTTTAGGAATCGTTTGCTACTTTTAAGATAAAAGGAACCACTTATCCTCCACTCACTGGGAAGCGTGTCCCTGGCTCTGGGAGAAAAGGAGGTTGCGAGTTTGATGGGAAGCTGATCCATATGGTAAAAGGGGAGCTCCCCCCTGGGCACATTCTGCCTCTTCACCCCTGGGTTCTGGCCATGTGGGGCTGTGCTGGAGCCCCATGCTGCTGGTAGGACAAGAAGATGCTCCAGTGCAAGCCCAAGGGCTTTTGCTTCTTGAGCAGAAGGACACGGATTCCGCACCAGTGTGCCCTGTGATGATGTCATTGCCAATGTTATGATGGAGATTAAGGAGGAGCATGCCTTTTAAAAATATTACAGAATACATACACATGCATGAGCACCACACATGTAGGTAGCTGCCACGATGTGCCCATGGAATGTGGGTGCGTGTGTCTGTGTACGTGTGTTTGAAGCATCAGATTGACTATTGAAGTTTGTTTCTAAGGAACAGTTTGCTTCTGACACAGTTTGGTGATGTGACAAGTATGACTGTGTGCTGAGGCTGAAGAGTTAAAATTGTCGCATGCAGTGCAAATGATTTTTATATCATTATAATAATGTTAAATTAATTCTAATAACTTTATTAGATTTACTTAGGTATCTGCTTTGTTTTCTATATTGGATTACCCATTATGAGGACTAGATTTCCTTCAAATGTGGCAATACACATGTTGCTATAGCTACCCCGGTTCTGGCTATTTTTTTACGTAAAGCAGTAGTTCTGAAGAGCCTTCCTGCTCCAGCATCTGAAATGGTTCACCTATAATTTTTACATTCATGTGTATCTTGCATTTAAGACTTCAGAAGTTTGTTTTTCATTCTCCTCTTGAGAAATAGTAAGGACCTTCATCTGAGGACATTTAAACTTCACTGAGGTATAAGAGGGGACAAAATGAGTTTGAAGAACACCTTTGAAACTAAGAATTCACAGAAGGGACAGTGCAGAAACCTTGGGGAAGGAGAAGTAAAAGCCTTCCTCTGCAAGAAATAACTAGTGGGAAAGTAAAGAAAAAAGGCCGAAAACTAAAATGCCTCAGAGTTGTAGAAGTTCAGCAGTCAGACAATTTTCTATAAGGTGCCATCCTTTCTATAAGGTGCCATCCACTAGGAAATCCTAGAAATGGGGGAAAACACATACAGCCGCTGGCGGACATCACTGGAGCTTGTTTCCTACCGGAACCAGGGGAAAAATCTGACCCGAGGTTCAATTTCTCCATGCGAAGCATCACCAGAAAGAATCCTCTGGAGATGTTCTCTGAGTACCAAAGGTCTAACACTGTCTGTCCAAAATAGTCCAGATGCACACTGCAGTCTGCACTCATCAACACCCCTCTGACACTTGTACTCAGGTGAGACTGTAAGGGAGAATAGAGGGCCATGCAGGCAGGTGGGTGAAGGAAGGTGTGAGGAAGATGTTTTGTGACTGTTATGCAGACAGGGCAGATGAAATTTTACTGCCTTGGCAACAACCATCTGCCCTTGTGGCCACAAATAATGTCTAAGCAATCATTCTTACACGGCTCCTGATGTTGCTTCACCTAGAAGCACACATAATTTATAGCTCAGAGTTTCTTATGCAATGTGGATACCAACCGGCCGACTGAGAAATATTGCAGAGTCAGTGGCACAAATGCAGTGTGTGGGGTCAGGGGGTGCACCAGACTTTCTCTATTTGTGCTTGACAAGCTGTGTAGACATAGCCTAGAATTATCACCGTCCTCTACTCCGTCGACATCTCTGGTATTTCCTCCAGGCCCTGCAACTGGCAGCACTGGATTCTTATTTTACCTGGCATCTGTTGTTTCCTCCAGACCAAATGGTAGCCAGCGTGTCTCATACACTTTAATATCATATTAGCAAAGCCCCAAAATATGTTTGAACACTGAGAATGTGGTTTCCTAAGGTTACACGTTGTCAACTATTTCAAAGTGCAACTACAGGTTTTTGAGTCAGGTAAACAAAATGGGGAGGAGAAAAGGTTTCTACCCAAGTAGGAGTACAGTCCGCCTGAAAATCCTTGAAGTTGGTTCAACAGGGAAGAAACAGTTGGCTCAGTGAGGCACACCCTACCCCCTTACAGTGATTGACTGCCTCACCTCAATCAGCCCCAACTGTTTGGACTGAAGAACTGGCATTTAACCTTGATTTCACATTTCGTGGAATGCCAAGTCCAAAGGCTTTTATTATTCAACAGTTCGTCTAAGCAGAAGGGTGTGACTCTGCAGAAACTGAGATTTCAGATTTGATGAGTGTCAAGTTACACCCTTATCGCCCACTGAATTACTTTACGATTTCTAACAGCACAAGGTAGACTGCTTGGGATGTGCAGTAAAATCTCACCATTCATCAGCAAATACCATAAATGTGACCTTATGTTCCTCGAATGAGCTGTAGATGCAGTTCACATTTCCCTGACCCCATCTGTCACCCTTCTCGCCTCTCCTGAGACCTCTCCCAGCTCCCTAAGGGCACCCTTTCCAAGAAACAGGCAGGTCCCTTCACTTCTTTCTCGGTTATGAGTTAATGATCTCATTACATCTGTCTCCAGGCTATATCTTCATGCCAGCTGAGCACGATGCTCACCCTTTACATGCTGTTGGACCTCCACCTGGAATTCAACTTATGCTTTGTGTAGGCATAACTCAAATAGCTTGCTTCCCTGGAGAGCCCAGTTAGACTGTGGGCTCAGGCTGTCGGTGTGCCTGCTTTTGCAAGTGACAATTTCCTCTCTTCATCCCTTCAGGAGTCAGGCCCTTAGCAGATCGCGGTCCTCCAGTTGCTGTCCTCTAAGCTTTGTCAAACAACCCTGCTATGGGGAGAGCAGCACCGACTGAAGAGTCACCTTGAAGCTGTAAATCTGTTTGAGGGGATGCTGCTTAATTAGGGCACTGTTTTGATCTTTACTGCACCTTTTTTTAGCAACCACGCATGATCTAATGTTAATCATTCAGATAAGGATACTCTGCAACACACATACACTGAGGTTATGTAATATGCAAATAAGTAATACGTATTAAAGTTCAAACTTTGTGCTAAGAAGCTAATAATCAAGTTGCCCATGTCAAGGACACCTTGATCTAGTAACCTAATAAAGACAGCTCCCCTTTTACCATGGGCGCAATGCAGAGGGCTGTGCTCATGTGCCAGTGCCCAATAACCTTAAAGCAGTGCTTTGCCCAGGGAACATTATTTCTCCTTGATGACCTTCAGGCACAATCTTGCTCATTGCCCACCACATGTCTTCTGGATATCAAGAATCAAAGTATAATGGATATGCATCAAAAACCAGTATGCTGCCAAAACGTAGCCAAGACTGACTTCTGTAATCTCTTCTATACAGAGACATCTCCGTCAATGTATTTGAAAATTCATGGTAAGAAAGAAGTTGTGCCTTTCCCAGCCGCTGATGACGTCTTGTCTAGAGAGCTATTGCCTTCCCTTCTTTATCCATTATAATTTCATGTTCACTTCTTTCCTCCTCTCCCCCACTGGCATAATTTCATTTGAAACCAGTTGATCCCACTGTTACCACGTTCTCCTTTTTTCTTGCACATGCACCTTGATAGTACAGAGCACCTTACCTCTCTTTTGTGCTCAGAAAAGAATCCTTGAATAAGAAAGAATTAAAAAGCCTGAGCTTCTGTTTCTCTAGCTCCATGGATTTAAAACTTTCTATTAGTGGGGTCTCCAGCATAACTTATCTGCTATGTGTTCAAAGACTTTGCTCATCTTGGTCCTCACTTGGTAATCTGAATTTTGAGAATGAGTACTTTGATGCTATCAAGAAACTTTGCTTTAACAGAGAAATATTATTTATTTTGAACTTCATCAGTATGGGGTATTCAGCACTAAACTGTTTAAGAGTGAATTTGTTGACCTTAATTTTTTAGAAACAAAGATATTCTGCATATTTTCTTAAAGTAGCCCATTGTGCAATTCTCCAAAATAGCAGAATAATAACATTTAATTACATTGGGATACACCGAACTCCCAGCACACTTGTTTAATCAAAAGTAAATGTTGTATCTGCAGAAGTTTTTTAACAATGTGTTATGACTACAGCATGTCATATAATATGTTATTAAACACAATTGAGAAAGCAATATAAAAACATCTGTTCTGTAGGACAGTGATATTTAACACAAATATCTCTATGTATTACCAGCCTGCTACAGAAAATGAAAAAATATAATAAATAAGACTGAATTATCTAACGTTTTATCTCCTCCTAATTTCACATTTGGCTTTGGCATCTTTCAACTTTCAACCACTGACTGCTCAGCATGGTATTTAAGTTACCCAAAGACATATTATATAATTTATTTATATAATTGGTTCCAGCAATATGCTGAGTGTTGTTTGAAGCACGGTGATAAAAACAGCTCTTGCCGCAAATTATTTACAGTCTAGATAGAGGCATGGTCCAATTCCCTCACAGCTCAAAATTTCGAGGCACAAACAGCCTTTAAAAATGTTAAGGTTCACACCAGTTTCCAGAAATTTCACCCGGTACCAGCAAGCTGACCGTGTGCTTTCTGCCCAAGGTCTCTATGGTGGACAGCAGAGTTACATGGGGTTACGTTCCACTGTCTTTCTGAATTCTTCAGGCACCCTCAGCCTCTTGCTGACGGGCTCCAGAGCCGGACAAAAGTGATTTTGGTTGTAATCCACCTCGCGTCCAGAGCGCAGGAGTTTGACTGCTCGGAAGACATGCAAGGGACCTCCTCAACTCCTTACACCAGTGAGGAAAAACTTGTGTAAGCCATGAGGGGAAGGAATGGTCCCTGCCTCAGAAAAGGAGTCTTCTGATAAGCCTGGTGAATCATATAAAACACAGTAATGTGGTGGTCATTAATTAAACCATTATGCAAAAGGGGGTTGCTTCAGCAATTTACTGGCATCAGGCATTTCTAAAATATATGCTGTCCCGCCCAGATTCTTCATGACCTGTAATCTTGGGACACGTCTTGATCACCAGCTGTGCAGGGGTGACAGCATTTGTCACGCGGTGAATCAGAAGCAGATGAGATGGAGATGATTCCTGCAAGGCAGCTTAAACAGGTTACGGTACCTCATGGTGCACCACAAGAGAGCCTAATCGCAAGCAGAGCCTTGCATGAAGCAAAGCTTCAGGATTGCTGCTGTCTTATTCTTACATGAACCAAGCATCATCCAGCACTCACCAGCTATCTCTCTCTCTGAACAATGTTTAATTTATTGAATTATTTCATTTATCACAACCACATGGCTGCTTTAGAGCTTGGAACATATTATGTCACTAAGAAATGCATACCCAGAGAGGCTGAACTCTCCTGCTATTGCTGTCATTACTATGGGCGTCAAATGAGATGGTCGGAGTTTTAATTGTTCTCCTAATCACTACATCATATCTTGTTTGGGTTAGGGCAAAATGCTTTATGGTCTAGTCACCATTCCAAAAAGTGTCAGAAATTAATCATCTGCTGTCTCATTGTGGTCTGTGGATGCTGACCCTAAGGGAAACAAACCACAAATCACCTCTCCATCAACAAGCAAGACTGTTGAGCTGTATGGCTCTGATTCCCCATGTGCTCATAGGAGAACTGGGCCTGACACCACTAGCATTATTAGGAGTGTCGTCTTCCTTGTAAAGACTGATAAAAATACAACCCGAATGTCTGCCCCTTGTTGCCTTCCCACCAGGAAAGAGGACCCAAAGAAAAGGCTAGTTTTCTTGAGGGCACTGCCCAAAAGCTGAAAACAAGACCGTATTGGTTTTAGAATGTAGCTTTCCAGAAGGAATCGGCACGGGTTTTTAACTGGCCAACTGCCTCAAAATGAGTTGTTCTAAATCAGTCCCCAGGAATTCAGGCAATGTAAACCTTTCCTGTCCCCAGCACATGCCAGCATTCACAGCTGCTGAGATGTGGGCATACTCCTGCATCCCAAAAATAAGTTGTGACCACAGCCGATATACCCAGCCCTGCACCCGGGGCTGCAACTGTCTTAGAAGCCAGCTGTGGAGAATGCAAAGCACTTAGACAATTAGGAAACGCTGGCTATAGAAGGGAAGAGAACACGGCAAAATGTTTTTCATAACTTGTGAGCTGAGAAGCCACGGAGACAATAGATTCAAGTTAAGATGGGGCAAGAGCTGAGGTGGACAGAATAAAAGGGGTTTGGAGGGCAGAAACCGCTGATACATTGAGCTATCCTCTCCAAAACACTGCCCATGTCTTCTCTGGGTGTCTTTGATGGGGCTATGCTGAATTACACCACCCAGAGGCTCTGACCCATGGGGCTGGGTTGGCTGAGAAGGTTTGTGTAATAATTTCTTAGTCCTTAGGAAAGCAGAGAGAATGGGAGAGTGGCACCTTGCTGCGGCCAAGCAAAGTGCCAGATAACGTAAAATGCCCACTGGAGTGTCCCATCACCTCTAATGTGGTGGACGGTCTAGTGATTTCAATTGCTGAGTCACTGGAACTTAGGAAAAATGAAAATGTAGTGAATAGTGATTTCAAAATGACAAGGTTCAAACTATGAATGTGGTAGGAACTGCCTTGTATCTCGAAGAACAAATCAGCTGCAGGAAAAAGAATTCGTGCCCACAGCTCAGTGTTCAGCCCTTTCTGTCCTTTTGATTCCAAGAGGTGGGATGATTGACAGACTGCCATTTTATACTGGTAAGGGCTGAAGCTGCTCAGCACTTCACAAAGGCAGATCCTGTGGCTGTTTCTGAGGAACATTTGCATTTAGTGATGATCTTAACCACTAGTTGAAACAACACTGCAGTCTGCCATAGTCCCAAATGCACCAGGCAAAAATGTTAGTAAAAGTTGATTTTCTGGGACTGACTGCATTTAAATACTTCGTTCTCCAACAGAAAGGAAATCTGCATGAAATACGGCTTATAAAAAAAAAAAAAAATCCTACAGGAATAGCCTAGACACCTTTTGTAAAAGACAAATGATTTCATTATAAACTGATGCTGCTCAGAGTGCATTCTCCCATCTTTACTGCGATGATTCTTGGAGCTAAGGGCTTGTAGTTACTCTTTTTAATTTTCATTCTGGGTGGAAGATAACTCTGTTCAGACAGAAAACAGAAAAGAAACGAGATCAGGAAATTTGAGAGAAGACATCACACAACAGCTTCCCTCCTCCTCCCAACTGCAAAATAAATTAAGTGATAGCTCCTCTACACTCAGTATTCACCTTTCAGAGTTGGGGATGAGGATTACACAGACAAGATCACGGGAAACTCTGTCTTCCTCTAAAGTAAAGAAAATGACAGGGCAGGCTGCGAATTGCTGACACAGGCCGTAACTTGCTGCTCTGAAAAAACAGACATGGTCAAAATGTGCTGGATAGAGATCATTGAAAGGATGACCAGCCAGTTCATGAACTGCCTGAAATCTAAACATCATGTTCAATTTTGTGCCCCCTTTCATGCCTGCCCTGTTGTCTGACTTCTCCTGCTGTCTAACCAGATAAACTACTGTCTCTTTCCCCCCGCCCCCACACACCTACAGTATATTGGCAGTCACTAAAAACTTCCTAAAAAAATAAAGACAATCTCCATTGGACTAAGAACCGTCAAGCATGACTGAGGATCCTGAGAGAAGAACATAATTTCATTGCATATGCCTAAATCCATAGTCTGTTTAAAACATGACTTTTAACCACAAAAGTAAACTTTAAAATATTTTCATGTGGGAAGACCCAGATCCTAGCAGTATATGTACCAAAGCACTGTGTCACTTGTGATGTGGTATGTGGAGTTATTTATACATTTGGAAATCAAGTATGGATTAGGAAAAACTGAGCCATTCAAACTAACAGCAGCATCTGCCTACCTACCTGACTATGTTAGCACCGTGTGCTGTAAAGGAACTGCTCAGTTCACTGCCGCTCAAAGACTATGACACCTTTAGTTATGTTTGGTATTGTCAATAACTTTGAGTTCACCCTTTCTGTACCTCAATTTACCTACTAGAAAATCTGAAGCAATTATACACAGTCACTGCATACATTCAAGCAAAGGGTAGAAACGTGATACTTCATAGTATTTAGGGAAAGGCATCAAGCAAAACCTCAGGGTCCAGCCGTGCTGACACTCCACAGAGGATTTTATTTTATTCCTGTTTTCATTTATTTATTCCACTTTCTGCCTTATCTGCCAGTCTCATACCCTTTTGATACCCCTGCCAGTGCATGACACCTCTCCCCTATCAGCCCCAGATGGGATCTGGGCATACGGGCTCAGCCACCCCTTGAGTGCAGAGCAGCCACCCATTGAGGTGCTGAGACCTGTCTGCCTCCTTTCCTGCCATGACCACCCACTAAGATTCCCCAAAATAATAAGATAATTACACTGAGAAGGAAAATTCTGGCAGACATGCTACCTTTTTTACTATATCCTAATAAAAGGGCCATTTGGTGCTCAGCCACATTGTGTGACTAAGTCAGTTCCCATCAGACCTAGCGTGTCTATTTCTGCAGGGCCTGTTTTAGCTAGGACAGGGTGAGCTTGCTGAGGTTTGACCACTCGTTTAGTTTTCTGCTGGAAGGTTGTCTTGGTCTCATAATGACCAGTGTCATAACAGGCAGATAGGAACTACTTGATGATAGAAAGGCTGACCGCAAAAATAAAAGGATGGCCTTCTGCCCCTCTGGGTTTGCTTGAAGGATGCACAGCTTCTTCAGACTCCTACAAACTTTTAATGAGGTTCGTTCAGGAGGGATTCATTCACTGAAACACCTTTTACCAGGAGATAACAAATCAGGCTAACCAGCTCTATCCGACATGGAGACAAGACGGTAACATTGCCTGTGCATAACATACTGTCCAGGCTGAAATGTAAGACAGCACAAAGCAGGAGGACATACTGTGAGTCTTCTGTTCACGTGTAACGTAGCATTATATCACCATAGATTTTATTTCTTTCTTTTTTATAGTCCTGACAGATATAGAAATGTGTACACAGGACAACATGGGTCACTGAGTTTCTTTGCATTTGTATGTCATAGATGTCCAGCTCTGAAATGTCCAAAGATTATCCATTTCCTCTTAGACCATCTGCAACATCCTAGAACAAGCACAAAACCCTTTTAGTTAAAACCTAAAATAAAAACTCGGATGCTGCAAGAGGCAGAACAAAGAAGACCCCGATCATGGGCTTGAATTTCTAGCAAAGATGTTCGTATTTGCTTGATTTCAGGAAGTGCTGAGTCTACCATGAAGTTAGGCAAACTCTTCCCCACCATGTCCCAGCACTGGAACTCTACTGACTTGTTTCAGATGTAGAAGATGCTCTGATCCTGCAGTCCAGCAGTCTCCTTCACACTGAACAAAACTAAAGCATGGCACTTCTCTCATTTTTCCTGCTGTAGATTTAGGAAAGATAAATTTTGAAGTGGACAAGAGTAAATAGCACCATTTCATTCTTACTCTAGATCTGGTAGCCGCTCTTTGCTTCTGTGCAATTAGCAGCTGAAGTGACATGAGGTGGTTTCTGAGACATAGAATCCAGGAGCTGAACACAGCAAACTGGATTGGCAGGAAGCTTGGGAGATTTCGTCCTTTCCTAAACTGGGATAACATTGGAGAATACAATAGACATCCTATTTCCCTTAGCAATAATCACGTTCCCATGTAGGGACAAAACTATTCAGCCCTTCAGCATTCGTAGTTTATTCAGTCAATAAATGTATTATTGCCTTATAAAATGGGACACCTGTCTCATTGTCTATTAAATATTAACAGCAGCACCATAGAAATGCCTTGTAATAGTTTCATTATAGCAGTGTTCTGGGTAAATCTTATTACAGTGTAGTGTGGATGTCAACAAACAGAAAGAAAGTATGAAAACATGGATTTCATAGCAAAATTGCAGACTGATATGATTCAGATGTAGCTGCATCCTTCTGGCACAGGTAACAGTATTGAGTGCTCCTCCACCTTTCAGTGCTGCGCTATAGAAATGGTAACGCTTATCGCTTCTGAAGTATCTTCTTTATCAGTAGATATTGAAGCATTTGTCTAGGACTGCAAAAGGCCTCTGTATCCTGCTTCTGTAGCAGAGGAAACCAAGGTACAGACGGCACCTGGAACCGGTTGTATCAGCCTCAAGAAAACTGGTACAGAAGTAGGTCTGGCACCCTGACACCCGCTTCCCAGCACCTTCTCTTATCCACTTAACACCACTTGCTATAAAAGGGACAGCACGCCATGTCTACTGGCGATTTATATCCCATGCAAAGCTCATTAGCTCTGCCGCCTGGCTCCTGGACTTTAGCAGCAGAGCACACCAAACTGGGGGGTCTGAGAGAGCCTTGCTTAAAAAAGCCACGTACTTCACACTTCCTCGCTTCAGCCCAGGCAGGAAGCAGCAGTACAGAAATACCACGCCAAAGGCTATTCCGAGCCTGACCCTCAGCATCCCTGTTCCTTGTGGATAAAGCTCCAGAAGGACCTGGGCGTCTCCAGAGTCCAGGCTTCCTTGGGGGCTTTCCAGTTGGTCCCGGGTTTAGCTGAGCTGGGAAATCTGCAAGAATAGCTTTTGTCCTACTGCTGCGTTATTCCTGTTTCCCAGCCTCACTGAAACAAAAGAGGCACGGGCAACATTTTTGGTGTTGCAGATGAATAAGATTTTCCTGGAACGAATAAAAAGGTCAAATTTGGTTCCCGTCACAACTCCTGCACATTTCTAGCTCATAAGCCCTTGCCTAGGCACAGCCGCTTTATGCTCAAAACCCAGCCATTGCCTTTCCTCCCAGTTTTAGTCCCTGTACAAGAATTTCTTCGAACACTCAAGCAAATAAATGGTTTAAGTTAATTTTGTGGATCCCAATCAGCGATCAATGCCATAGATGTGAAATAAAACCACTGAAGACTCAGTTTTTGGGGGTTCTTCACATTTCTCAAATAACTCAAGAAAGCAAAGCTTTCAGATTAAAGTAGGGCGAGATATAAGAAGACAGGTTAAGCTGTCCTTAATGTGCTCTGCTCACTCCAGTGGTATCCAAATGGCACATCCTGGAATACAGTAAAAATTGAGCTGGGAAATGGTCATTTCAGTTGAAATTTGAAAGTCTGTTAGCCTGTCAATAAAAGACAAACTACCCCAAATACTTGGCAATAAAATCTTGCCTATAGAGTACCTTCATACACTCTCTGTATGCTATTTCATTAAGAAAAAAAGGCATCAGATAGTCAAATAATTCAGAGAAGACTTTTTTAATGTTAGTTCTATTTTTCGTGTGACTTAGTCCATAATAAGGTCAGACTCTTGTCATACTATGCATCTGCTATACAGACCTTGAGGGGGGGGGAAAAATCATGATGAGTAAGTTCTGGAAACACAAAAGCTGCCTGCAGTAATTTTTCCATACATAAATAACAGTCCTTAAAGCAAAAGAGTAGGAGAAGGAATATGTAACTGTCCAGTCTCTATTTCTTGCCTTGCTAGAGTTTATACCTGGGTATAGTCCTAGACTAAACAGTGTGTGGGAATTGAAGGGAGAGAGGGAATTTCACCTTAAGGAAGGGCAGGTTTTGTGGAGATTAGGGGGGATGGTGGGGGTGGGGAGGGGAAGTTAACAACACTTGGTGTTTGAAGCTGATCGGGGGCTTGTCAGAGCCAGTTCCAGGACAGATGCTCAAAGATTTTTACAATTTTAAGTGCTTGATAAACATTTGGGACTATCCTGGGAGCTGGCTGAATGAGGAGGAGAAGATTTACAAATGCATGTGTGAATAAATAACCTTACAGCTGCTTGTAGGGCAGCAGCTTTTCTTACTTGAGCTGTTTGTAGGGTCACAGTATTTGTTCCTTTAAAATATTTTTCTGACCTGAAATTGTAAGAGGTGGTTGGTTTACTGACTTTTTTTTTTCCCTAATCGCTCTTGAACATTATCTCGTTAAACTTTTCAGTCATCTAGTCCAGGTGCTACAATCATGCAGTATAACCCAGCATGACAGAGCCAGTAAATAACCAGAGCAAACAACTTGCAAAGTAACCATGGGTAGACATGCCACTTAGCCAAACCAGCTGGCCATTTTTTGCAACAAATGACATTTATGGGCAAAAGTAGGAAACATTTCATGACTGATATACAGTCCAGAGAAAAAGACAGAATGTTGCAGAAATCTATGCAGTGCTGACTTCAGTGATCTTAGTAACTTCTCCTCCAATATATGTTATTTATACACTATTTATTGAACTTGGCCTTAAAGCAGAACAAGATGCCGTCAAGTACATTCTGTACCTTACAGAATTTATATTCCATCATTAAAAAACTGTATTCATGGATACTCTGGTGTTTCAGATTATAAAGTTCAATTCTGCATTAATGAAGAGCATGCATCAATGTTATATTATACTTGAATAGACAAATTTTAAAGGATATTCTTTCCGCACAAGATCAGTGTCACATTAAGTGCCACAAAGGCCTCACACAGGTATCAAAACTGAACTTCTTTAATTTCTGAAAAGGCTGCTACTTAATAAGTTATTTATACATAGTTAAGAAGGAAAAAATGGAGAATATGGAGCTGAGTTCTATGTAACTTCTCTCTGGCTGAAAAACGTAAACAAATAAAGAAATAGAAGCAATAATTCTGTTCAGTTGTGTCTAATGGCAGATAGTGTTGGTGATAAATACTGTAATATGTTCTGCCTTCTTATCTGGAAAGACCACAAATAATGACTAACTACTGATAAAAATAACAATTCCCTTCACAGACTCACTTTTTCCCCCTCCAACTATGTGCGGACTCAGTGAACAAGAGCCCTGTGATGATGACGACTTCTGAGTAACTTATGTGTTGTCTTGGAATAATTTTTTAATTTATGACTCTGTTGATTACCCCGGCTGAAGGGGAAAAAGCTTGGAGCTCCCAAACCCCCACCTCCTCTGCTTTTTCATCCTCCGATGTTTTATTTTCCCAGCAGCCCAGCTGCACTCTCATACTGTGTGTATTGTCAGGATTATCTTCAGCAATGTGAACTGTAAACACGGCTCACTGCAGCCCAGCTAACGGAGTGGCAGAGGGCCAAGAAGGAAAGCTGTCTACTTCGTCTGAGAGGCATCTGGAAAACAGACCCAGGAAGGGTCTTTCCCTCACTCTACTGGAAGACCTCTGACACCACTCAGCGCACACCAGCACTGTCTCCTCTCAGCCACGGCGTGCTCCACAGGGGATATTTTCAGTAGAAGACGGCTTCTGAGTTTCAATCTTATTCAAAAGCTCATTGGTAATGTTTGAGAAATCATCCTTGCCTCACTATTTAGCTTCTGGAGCAGTTGATGTGGAATATTGTCATAGAGTGTTCTGACTTTGCGAGTGACAACGGCAAAGTAAAGCCCCAAAATAATGCAGCACTTGTTTCAAAGTGATGGAACACTCCTGGGTAATCATGATGACCACAAGGATTTTTTCTTCTTCTTCTTCTTCTCCTTCTTCTTTTTCTTCTTCTTCTTCTTCTTCTTCTTCTTCTTTTTCTTTTTCTTCTTCTTTTTTTTTCTTTAATTTTGAGGGAAAGAAAAACTTGTCCAAATTTTCCACCAGAGGTAGGGATGTTCTTCAGCCACATTTTCAGAGACCAAAAAGCAGAACTTGGGGCAGTCAGTTTCCAATTGCTATAAATTTGGGTAGCGCAGTTCCTCTGTATCCCACATTACTCACATGTAAACATGGAAGGAAAATCCTCCTGCTTGTTTGTAATGTTTTCTCATAGCTGTACCGTCCAGTGTTGAGCATACTGCTATAAAGTATTTTATTTTATTGAAGTCTATCTCAAGAGCAACGATAAGGTCCACAAAGGTTTGAAATCACTTAACACTCCTGTGGAGAACTAATTCCCTTCAAAATTATTGGGTAGTAGAGAACAAAGTGGGAATTAAGAATATAAAGAGTTCTCTGTATCTGTGCCTGTGGTTCTACTGATATAACAAGGCGTACCAGAGCTAGTCCCTAATTAAAAGAGAATAGTTGTCTGATTAATGGGCAGCACCAGATGGCATCAACGGAGGTGCCTTTTTTAGCTTCACTTAGCCATTCTTCAAAAAATGCTTATTTCATGCTGTGGAGAAATTCTGTTCAGTGGGGTATCACCTATAAATGTATGCTTCCTCCGCAAATTCCTCAAGTGCCTGGGAAGCAGAGTTCAGAGTAGGGCAGCTCATCAGCCTTAACAGGAGCTGTCAGCAACGCTCAAACTGTATTTTTACATCCTTACATCACATGCAGTTGCTTTACAGTTTGGTGAAGGAGAGGGAGGGCCTTCGTCTCCAGCCCCAGTTACTGATGTGCTGCAGAGCCACACAGACGCTGCAGTCAGCAACGTTGGAGCACGGGTGTGAGTCCTATCTCCAACAATCCCTGGCATGGATTTAAACTTTAGACTAGATCAAAGGTCAAACTTCTGTCTTTTTTTGACTTGGAGAGCCAATGTCCTTGGGCAAGCAAGCTATTATGTTTTATTTCATCAGTTAGTGGAAAGCAGCTGTACTGCTTAGCATAATTAACGAGGGGGTCAGACAGTAATGCTTTGTATACAATAGTGTTATACGCAGCACTAGGGCAAGTAATTGCCCATAAAAATGGTATCTTGTAAAAAGGGAGGGAAAAATCCACCTCTCTTGTAGAAAAAATTAGGAGCACAGTACTTCCTTTTAGGCATCACTAAAAACATTCCCCCTTCAGGTCCTTCAAAGCCAGAAAAATCATTTACCAAAAATATTCATGAAGTAACCCACAGCAATATTCTCTACTGTTTACTAAAAATTTGTAGCTGACTGTTGTAGTTATACATGAAAAATATCCATGTAAAAGGAAGGCAATTGCACGCAGCGCTGTATTTACGACCCATCCTGGTGTGTCCGAAGGTAGTTTAAAAGATGATGCAAGTTGATGTTCCCCATAGTTTCCTCTAAGTTCTGTTGTAGACTACTTTTGTTCAGCTCTTCTTTGACTGCAAAATAATACATTTCTCCAGACAAATGGGAGAAAAGCCAGTGGTACATGCTCGTTGATGATAAAATGTCTATTTTGCTCCTACTGAAGCCAACCAAGGCAAGAGCGGGAGGCACACTTTCAGACGTACTGAACAAACTAACCCAACACTAGCTCATGCTGAGTTGTTCATCAGAAAACCGAGAGTGCTGGAGAAAATGGCAGTACAAATGGTGTCCCTCTCAAGCTAAATTTCAGTGTTTAATTTGTCATTGGTCTTTTCTGATAGAAATGCAGGGTGGCTTCTGAAGACCCCAAAGGTGGTAAAATTCAGCATTCATGAGCAGCTGCCTGATTCACTCCACTGAGGACATGAGATTCAGGTCCAGCGAAAGGCCTCTGGCTCACTACCCTGAATATGTTCTTACAGCAGCAACAGACCATAACACAAAGCGTTTCTCAGATGTCTCTTTACTTAAGAAAGCTGCTTCTGTCTTTGCTGTAAACCAGTGACACCGGAGGATGCCAGAATCACAATACGTATTTTGTAGGTTACAGCATGTACACAAAAATTCTGTATGGACCCTTGCTCTGTGTGAACACTGTGGACCAGATGCCAGGCAGCACCTTACTCCATTCACTGTTTCACTAATTTTGGTGAGGATGTTCCCAATGCCATATTGATCGGTGCAGCAGATCTGAACAGATCTGGTTCTGTATTAAAATGTTAGGTCCCCATATGAGAAGGTGTATTAATATATGAATTCCTCTGGAACAGTCCATTTTATACAGTTTGTTTGTGTGTATTAGGTGGTACTAATTGCATGTGACCCAACCTGTCTAAAAGTAAGGAAGCTAGTCTTGTCTAGTTTGTAGGGCAGGTCATCCCATCCTAAGGACCTCATTGACTACAGAGGCAATTTAGACAGTTACTTTGGATTAGACACCTAACCTTTGGGTGGCCAGAGCTGGTTGAGATAGATCCTCTCTATCCTCTCAGTGATATTTTACACACCCACACACAAATTTACATATGTAGATACGTTATATACGTATATTTTTAATATATTTATGTTGTATATATCTTAGATATGTATGTCAGCATTACTGAAATCCATACAACAAGCTATTTCCCATGTAGTATGCTATTGCAAGTATGGATATACATGGCAAAACTTGTAACATGCATGTAATGGTGTTCAATTTTTCTTTTCCTGATTCTTCTTTTTGATCTATGGAAAGTTACCTACTTCTTAGAACTAAAAGGAAAAAACCAAAAACAAAAATAAAAACAAAAGGTAACTAGTGCTGACTGGCTTTGCAGTGGGCTGCAAAGACGTAAACCATACAGTACAGAAGCAGGATGGTTACTGCCTCCCTTTCGTTTCCCTTCCATCTCTCCCCAGTGCAGGGAAGGTGTCTCCCCCCGGACTTCTGGTTACCATGGCTGGGACACTAGCTCGAAAGCAAGGAGCTTCTGGTAGGAAACACACTTGTCGTGATGTGCTCTGTGAAAATTTTATGTTAAAAACACACTTTTATTTCATGGCTGTTTTGGCATGTCAGTGAGGACTACAGAATGAAGCTAGAGCTTGGGTTGTGGGTGGGTTTTTTTGTTGAAGCTTAGAACGTTAGGTAAAATCTCCAGGCATATTTTTCAGTGCACTGAAGAGGCATGCTAATATTTTAACCTAAGACACAATGTTAATAATATCCTTATGGCTGGCTCTTGGACTCCCTCCTCGCAGAGACAAATGCTACCCACACATTCCTTCGCCCGATACACAGACAGTCATAACTTGGATATTAGCATGGTTCCAAGGCCTACTGAAATAAATCAAGAGAGAAGCACCACATTGCTTTATATAGACTAATAACTGGAAGCAAGTTAGGAATGCAGCAAAAGCTGTAGGAAGGGATATTTCTAATGAGGAGCTCTCTGTCAAAGATAACAGCAAGGAGCACAAGTGACGGATGGCACAAGCAGAGGATGGAATGCAGGAGAACCACGGAGGAATCTGAAGCCTAAACAGCCAAAGATATAAAGGCAATTTGTAAATTCTCAGCTGATTCTGCCATCTCTGAGGTGTGACTAATGCGGAGACAACGACAGCATGTGGATGTCTCAGGGAGAAAGAAAATGGTGCAGGGGGAAGAAGCAGAGTCTGTAATTCCTAAACTGAAAGACAGCAGTGTCTATTTCTTTTTTTTTTAATTAAGCATCATTAACAGAAGGACATCACTGATTTTCAGAAGCAAGTACTCTCCTGGGAGTCGCAAAAATTGCTGTAATGTATGAGCAGTGTCCCTGCAAAAAAGCACAATTATCACATAGGAAAAAAATGAAAAATTAAAGCATTCATTTGGCCCTTGCAGGACAGCTGAACACATGAAAAGGATAGTTAAATGTCTTCAAGTACAGAACAAAATGGAGTTGCGTTTTGACTCATTTGCCATAACGCAAGACTAACAAAAAGAGGAAAGAGGAATGCTGACCTTATAGAGAGTTTTTATATTTGGTTTGCATCCACACTGATTTGAGGGGTTTTCTACTGGTTTTGCTCTTCTTAAAAACAAGCATGTATAAAACATTGCCTGTAGATATATTCTGATTCTTGCTTCATTGATTCAAAGCTGAAATAATGTACCCTCCAAAACCACTAATATTTCTATTGTGACCAGACTTGTCCAGAGTTTTACAATCCTAATTAGTTTCACAGTTGTCTTGTTGTTTTCCTGTACTCCCCCTCTGTCTGCTCGTCACCATCTGCTGTCATCCACGGTAAGATCTTAAAGGAAGGACCATCTCTTTGTTCTGCCTTTACACAGCACTTCGCAGAAATAGCTCATTATTGGAACACAGGGCTGAAATTCCTAAACAACATGGCAATAAACGTAGTGGACAGGAAAAACAAAGAGTCTCAGAAACAGTGGAGAAATGCCCAACTCCTGGCTTTTGGGTAGCATCTCCTTCTTTCAGACTCTGTCCCTTGTTCCAGTGCCATTTCTGTCCTATCCATCACAGGAACTGCTGGAAGAAAGAGTGAGACAAGAACACAGAGCCTGATCGCAATGCAAGCGCGATTTGGGAGGAAAAGGCAATGACGGATGTGGGAAAAGGAAAAGTGAGCATCAGAAACAGTTCTTCATCAAATTCACATGAGAGCAATAGGGAAACCACCTTCACCTGTAACTGTATTTCTGACTCTCTGTCTGGGGGTTTTGTTCAGTCCTCAGCAAGTCAGAAATACTTAAATGAAGACACATTAGATGCCAGCCTGTCCCAATACTGAACTTTTGGTGGGCAGTCAGTGACTGTGTACTAAAATTAAGCTTTAGCCCTAAGGCTAAAGCCCTAAGCTCTCCTCCTCCTTCAGTAGCTCCTTCTCTCATCTCTCCAAAAGCAGACAGTAGCTTGGCATAATATTCAGTGGATGCTTCCTACTTACTGCTCTTCTGTCCCCCCATCTACCACATGAACTTTATGTTTTGTCATTTTTAGGTATTAATACTAAGAGCAAAAGACTCTGGTTCACTCAGTAACTGAAAGAACTGATTCCATACGAACAACAAAACAAAAATATCATTTCTGCTGCCAAGAGAAGGGGTGACCAGAACTGACACTGTTGCAATTTAGCTTGCTTGTTAATTCTTGTGTTTGAGATCAGGGAGGTTGCTTAGATTTTTGATGAACGATATGGAAAATCTGAAAGAAATGCATGTTTTTCACTACTGCTTAATAGAAAAGCCTAAACACAGTAAAGGCAGGTTAGTTCAAAGGCCTTGTTTGGACTGGGTGTGAAACGTGGTTGAATTACTCCCCGAATCTGAGGTTTGTGTATATTAGATATACAACTGTTTGGGAGGCAGTGTCTTGAACCTAAATGAATGGGTTTCAGTACTTGAACAAGTCAACATAAAATGGTGAATCTGAATGTTCAGAATTCCTTAAGAGACACGCATTTTCATAGCTGTTCATCTTAAATTGTGGTCCATGGTATTCAGTTGCTTATAAAACCTTTCTAAAGGAAATTGTGTTTTCAGATCAGGCTGACCTTCCTATTTATAAAGGTTTATTAAATTAGTTTGATTAATACTTAATCAGTTGTTAGAAAGTTCATCAAGTCAGTATGTCGATTACACCCACGGTTCATGCCCATTTTCAGCATTCTCTTATAAAGTACTTATACTGCACAGTACTATAATTTATAGGACCATCATGTCAAGGCTGTAACATCCTTTTAACTGTATAAAAAATTCTAAAGGTATCATTACAATAAAGTATTACCTTGATAGGTATTTATTTTTAATGTTTTGGATATTAACTTTTTAAATTAGTGTACAAGTCCGTCCTATTATTTTAAGATTATATGACTGATGAAGCCAAGGCCCTGTTTTAAAGAACTAGATATTATCTCTGCAATACATGCAATCTGTGTTAATCTAGGAAATTGCAAGGTGATTAAGCAAATGCTTAAGTCACACTATTTAGTTGTTTAGGGTGACTTTAAAAGACCAAGATGACTACTCAGAAGATGACAGTGTTCCCAGGGTAGTCCCTAGCAGGGGTAACAGAGCAGTCCATTGTGCAGGGCAGCAATTAGGAGTGCCAGTGCTGATTGGGATCCTGGGGCACATTGTTCTTCCTGAATTTCAGGTCATTCCACCCAATGGGCAGATGCTGGGGAAGTCATAATAGAGATTATCAGTTTGGGGATGCCACTTCAACAGACGACCATGGCTAAGTGTGGGATTTTCACTCATCTGGACTCTTTGCTGGAGGAAATAGCTGCATCTGAGAGAAGAGGGGAAGCTAGCTACAGTGAACACTGAGTATTTGGTGTTGTGGTTTTGGAGGTAATTGCCAGTGTGCCTCTGGCACCTTGGGGAAGCCATCCGGGCTCACATTCCTTTCCCTCCTGACACCCTGTAATCACTGGGGTAAAGACTTTCATTACCTGCTCCCTGCAGAAGAGTTCCCAGGACAGATCAAACATTGCACCTAAAGCCTAGGGATACCTGAAAAACTTCAGGGGAGCAGTAAATGGCCCAGAAAATGCTTGCGAGCAGTCTGGCAGAGCTAGCTTCAAGCATGTTCCTGGGGAGCTGAACAGCTTGAGTACCCCCTGGTCTGTGCTGGTGATGCTCAGAGGTCAACGTGGTGCTATCAGTGGCATGTGAGAAAGCAGGACTCGGAAGGTAAAGGCCTCCGGGTTCTGCCACAGAGAGACCGGTTGGTAAAACTGATCTTTTGCATGAAGTGGGGCCCCAGGGCAAGAGCAGTCAATGGTTAGCCTCCGTTATTGAAAGGCTCCTTGGGGAGCAAGTTTTTTGAGCGATATTATCATGTTCCATCCATTATCCACCACCTGAGACATTTGTCTCTTCCCCTTGCCTCTCTCTTGGACCAGACTAAATTAGTATACTCCTTCCCTTCCTTTGCTTGATTTTTTTCTCTCCATTTGAGCATTTCCTAGTAGCAGCATCATGACCCTTGCCTGTGGGGTTGATGCATGGTGCGTGTGTGCTGAGTGACAGACTGCGGGCTGCCTTAGCCTTGACCTCACCCGGTAAGGCAGGCTGGTTAGCAGTGCCCGCTCCCACTGCCAAGGGATCAGTCCCATATACCGCAGGAATGAAGCAGGCAGGGGGCATGGAGGCAGCATTCAGGAGCACAGTGACCTGAACAAAGACTAGGAGTAGTGCCACACTACTAACAGCTAACCTGACCACATCTCCAAGTGTGATGCTGCTGTTAAGAAGGCACATAAGAGTCCTTAGATGGATGAGAGAGCTGGGGGACACTGAGCTGGAGCAGGGAAGAGAGATTCTTGTGGCTGCCTGAGGTAATACAAAGACTGGGGCTGGAAGACTGAGGATTTACACTAGAAAAAGGACACTGAAAAGTTGGAAAAGGTCAGAAAAGGGTAACAAGAATGGCTGGGAAGGCTTTGTCTTATGGCAAATGACATAAAGATGCCGATCTGTCTAACTATTTAACAGTGACTGTAATTAATTGTTGGTGCCTTTTACTGAAGAACGTGGTAAAATCCAAATCACCTGATGTCCTTAAATCAAGCTGGCTGTCAAAAATACAAGACGAAAAATTACTTGAAACAATTAAATAACATTGGGTAATCCAGAAATGTTTATACTGGCATCTCAGAGGCACTCTGTATCTTCATTAAGCACAACATATCGTTCTTAGCTAAACCAGTACCTGCGAGTTGAGCAAATTCCTTATGCTTATAAGAAAATATTTCTAATTTCAAGCCAAAGCTTTTTTTTTTTGTGCCTATGTTTTGCAATTTTTTCCACTTGCTGGGCAATAGGTCATGACAAGGCAGGAAAATTTGTGATCAGGTTTCTATATGGGTGTATAACTGCGCAGTGGTAATGTATTTACTTGCAGCAGATGGAATGAATAAGGGAGAACATCTAATGGGGTAATTGACGCTAAAATCTAAGGCATTAATTAAATGTGTGTTCTACTTAAGGAGTCAACTGAATGATGAGTGACAATTAAAAATGATGTCTTTATAATTATTCCAATTCCTATTTATGAAAGTAGAGTGTGACTGCATATTAAAATATGATTGAAGGTTTTATGACTCCTTATTCTTTCACAGTTAAAACACTTGCAATTATTTCTCCCTCAGATTAGAGCAATGCATAGCAATGCAAAGTAAAACAGCGTAGGCTTGATTCTCCAGTTGCTTAACACAGGTTTTACATTGGCATATGGTGACTCCCTTAAGCAGAGCACTCCTCAGTTAGGGTGATTTGAATGGACAATTAAGCTCAGCATGCTGAATACTGCAAATTCAATATGAACATCTGGGGATGTATTTACAGATCAACGATTCATTTTTTAAAATAATATTTAGTCAGGTTTGGAAAGTCTGCTGCAGCTGTAAGGGTGGAGATTTCTCATTCCAGACGAAGCAGTGGGAAAAATCCCTTTCCTTCGCAGGGAGCAAGATTAGCCCATTCATAGAAGTCAGGGTCCTTTTCTTCAATCTGCGTGTGTCTAATATATTTCTTTGAGAATTCTTAATTAGTATAGCAGATTAAAACTTTGCAAAAGGGCTGCATACAGCTTGCTTTGGATTATGTTAGCTGAAAGTTGTAATTGGTTGTAATACCAAGAGATGTTCTCAACCAAAATCTCCCACACTTCCGCAATGACTCCCTAAGACATCAGGCAGTGGAAAACTCCCTTCTCTCACCAAGTTTTTGAAAACTTCTCACAAATGCAGACAGAATTATCTTTTTTCTTGCCCATTATGTAACCATTAAGAGTCCTCATTTTCAATTATTTTTCAGAAGTTGTATTGCAAATATTTTTATCCAGGAAGAGAAGTTTGAGTTTTTATATTACAGCCAAGAATTTCAGGGTAGAAAAAATAGATTCTTCCTTTACTTGATTTTTTTAAATTTATTTCTACTGTGCGTATATTTTATCCTTTCTTTCACCCTCAGTACTTGTTGTGGAAGTGCCATGGAACCACTGGTGCATATCTTTGAGAAGGCAGCTACCTCAAAGATAGTTGGCACTGCCGTTGATTATTTTTACTGCAACTCTGAAAAGAAAGAGAACAAATAGTGTGTGTGTGTGTGTGTATCTACACGTTTATATACACACACACTAAAGATAAATATTCACTGAAGCTTTAAACCCAGTGCCAAGCTTGAGAAGCTGGTTTTTGTACTGGAGTCTTCCCTAGCACCCAAGGCAAAGGACTCTCTACCCTTGGCTGTAGAGCAGCAGTGGGGCATCTTTGCAGCTCCTGCAGTTGCTGCTCTCCAGATTGGTCGAAAGCCCCACTTCATCTGTCTGCTTTTCTTCCTCCGGTACTATTACCAAGCTCCTCTTTCCAGTCTCCATGGCTCTCACCTTTTCTCCTATTTAAATGTGCTCGGTATGTTGCAATAAAAAAGTCACCATTTCTCCTCTTAGCATCTTTGCTGGCTCCCCTACCCTGCTAGATACTAGTGTCTTCTCCTGAGTGCTGTTGCCTGCCCTGAGTCTTACACCTTGCCCAGTTCTCCTTACTCTTTCCAGGTGCTACACAAGCATTTCTACACTTCCACGTTGTATTTCTGTCTGGAAAGCATCTTCTCTCTTGCAATTCATCAGCAGGCCTCAGTTATCTCTTCTTGTTGATTCCCCAGTCACTTGGTGCACTGCAATAGATTAGCTTTTCTATTTACCTTGTTCGATTGGTTTTTATTCTGCTCCAAATTGGATTTTAGCAGCCCATGATTTGTGAGTATTTAGAATTAGATATATTTTTGTGAGCCATTTGAAAAACAAGGATATCAGGCTTCCAGATGGCATAAAATACTGGTTTCTGGATTTAGTACTTCTCAAGATAGAATGTTGAAATCATGCCTGACTGGAAGGGTGGAAAAAAGTGAGAGGGCAGTTCAAGTACCATGCTTCTGTTTGTTGTTTTGTTTCGTTTTTGTTTTTTTTTTTTCCTTTTCTTCTTTTTCTTCCAAGTGGGCCTGTTACAGGTGACAGCTACATGGAAATAAACAGAGAAGAGCAGGACAATCTACTCCCATATGCAGAAGATGTGTCTAGAAGGTGATTGGGACATGTCTGAGAACCTAAACGGATGCTCAGAGACTTCATGCTCCTCTTCATAGTAAACAAGACGAAACGGGATGGTAGAAGTGCCAACATCTTTATTAGTGACACTAGTTTTATTCACATCACAATACAAATTCACTAGTGTAATGCTATTAATGACAAACATCTGTACGGTTTAGGATCTTTTTATTTCAATATATGTTGATGCTGCAAATTATAAAATCAAAATACTGTGTCGTGAAATAAGGTGATTTTTGAGGTCAACTCTCCACAACCCATTCAACCCTTAAAACAAATCTTTATTTTTCATTAATGCCACTCTGTTTAACTTTTTTCCTTCTTCTAGCTTCCTTCTTACTTTATAAAGCTACTGCTCATCAGCTTATCTCCCCTGCAAAGCTCCCCACACCTTTAATCTGTTTAGCCCATGTGTCATGGACTTTCTCCTTTTTTAATTGATGGAATTCAAATATTCTCACTGACAGCCTCTCTTTCTCTGAGAAGATTAGATTATCTCAGGATCTTATAGGCAGAATTATGAATCGGGCACAAAATCCACATCACAGCTTGCTCCTGCTGTGGAGACTTTCCAAGTGGTGCTCCCTGAAGACCTCTTTGTCCCAAAGCAAAGGGCTAGGAACCTTGCCTGGCTTTCCTCCAGCAAAAGACAACTGATGAAACAATACGGGAAAGAAAAGTCTAATTGGGAAGTTCCTGTCTGGGGAGGGTAAAAGCACTTCCACCACATATGGCAGGCCTCCAGAGGAAGGCAGGTCTTGAGAAATATGAAAAAGAGTAAAGCTGCAGGATTTTGGACACAGCAGAGAGTAAATGCCAGGAAAAGTCCATCCCTTGACCACAATATGACTCTGCATGGAGCAGAGAAAGCCACTAACTGGCAATCGCACTGAGCAAATGTCCTACAAGAGAAAGTCCTTTATCTCAGCACCCGCTGCACCAAAAACTCCTCTGACAGCTCATCACTGAATCCCCAAAGAAAGAATCAGAAGTATATAAATTCATACATTTCCCTAACATTAATATCTGCTCATGCACTGTGCATACACCATGCTACACGTGAGCTGCTTCCCAAAAGCCCCAGAATATTGTACACGAGCTATACAACCCCAGAACCACATGTTGCAGCACAGCTGGCAATCCCAGGTGTATGGCAGTCTTTCATTCAGCAATCTTATTTTATAATGTTGACAGAGAAATGTCTCCATGTTTGTTTGCAGATCTGCTGTCAGTATTGGGGTATTTATATTATAGATGCATTTACATAATATTTATGTATTAGTATAGTTTTCTTTAACCAGTTTTCCTATTCAGCAGTTGGCAATGAGGCTGGCACCCGGTAATTGTAGATTTAAGTGGAACTGTTGTGCTCTTTGCGGCAACAGGTACATACATTTTTGGTGGATGAAAAGGCCAGGTAGTAAGGTTAAGTTTGTGGTAGTTATGCTTATTTATCCATGCCTACCTACCAGGCTAAGACAATTTAAACAAGTTTAGAAGCATATAATGCTTCATTTTTCTGTCTGATGGCAAGTCAGAGTATCACTAGCTTTGAGTACAGACTTATTCCTTCCAGAAGTTAGACATACTGACAAATTACTGCTCTAAACTAATAGCAGTGTTGAAGACCTCTCTGCTAACACTATCAGATAAATACATCTACAATCTCTGCTTCCCACATTTGACACTTCTTAAGGGCTTGCCTACACAACTAAGTTGTTCTTACGTTGATTTTTAAAAATGTCATTTGGTTTATGAGTGATTTAGTTCAACCTAGTTCAAACAGATTCTTTTGAAAAATATGTGTTTATATACAACATTGCATGTACGTAAGTATAAAAGCTCTGCAAAACCCAACACCATCCAGTCCTGGCTTGGATAGAAATTGAACTGTAGTACAATTTCCAGCCTTAGCCTCAGATGAAGGTTTGTGCTTGGCTTTTCCTTCTCTCTTTTTTTTTTTTTTGTTTGTGTTTTTTTTTGTTTTGTTTGGGGTTTTTGTTTTTAATAATGATGTCTCTAGGCATTCTAAATTAATGCTAAATTAAAATAAATATGATTCATATCTATATGTGTGTGTATATAAAACCCCATACACATATAGATCCACATATATATACACATCTTCTGTTGGCATGACTGATGGTTTTATTTAGATGTCCTCATCTGTTTAGAGGCACTGTCACTGAATAAAATGAAAGAGACTATGTGCTATCTGAGACACTCTCTCATACAATCCTAGTATTTCTAGACCGAAATGCTTTCCTCTGTGAAATACGGAATCTTTAACAATTCCTTCTCATTGATATGGTTGTAACTGATGTGACCCATTCTTTCTCTGTTGCCCACCCAATGTTCTAACACCAAAATTAAATAAGAATAAGTGGGATTTGTCTTGTTCTGTGATGTAGAAGAATAGCCAGTCATGGTTTGTATAAATTACTTCACAGTCACAGTTATATATTATATAGTTTCCTAATGAGGCCAATTCCCTAGGCAACAGCCCAACCCTGTAAATGTCGAAGCACCGGAATACAGCCAGCAGGATGTCTAATTTAGTTGAATTCAATGGAGATGATTCGGTGCTCATAATCACCTCACCTCCAGGAGCTGTATGCCTGTTCTAAGTAATGTGTTCAGAAAGAACAAGGTATTTAAATACTCCTTCTCAAGTGAATTATTTCAAAACCTCCTCATTTTCCCTGTGTATTCTATCATCCATGTTTTGAAAAATGGTTTCTCTCCTGAAATTCAAAACGAAACAATCTTCGAGAAAAACAGCTAAGAAATTATACTGAAGAAGCTCTAAGTACATTTAACACAATGTCTTGTGGTTTGAGTAACCAAGGAAGTCTACTTGTGAGCATTTTATGTTCCTGAAATAAAACTAAGTTTCAGCCTTCCAAATCACAGGTCACAAACTGATCTACTTTCCTTTTGGCTTGCCTCTCCATCATTCAACCTCTTCTCCCCCACATCTCTATTCATCTGCGTGCAAAGCAGTGTAAAAATACTTTCATTGCAAATCAGTGGGGTTTTTCATATCAGTAGTTCTTCTAGGCAACTTCACATGCACTCTTGCATGTGTCGCAACAGATGCATGTATTGCACCTCGATCAAAAGTTAAGCCTAATTGATTTCTTACAAGAAAGCTGGACAGTAATGAGGTAACTACATACGGTGATGATTTAGCTCATTTTACATGCACTGTATGTCTGTGTCAGCACGAAGTTTGCCTGTGTCCTGACAATATCCGCAAACCTGAAATGTACCATCCACTGGAGCTGATAATTGTCAGTGTAGGTCACCATAGTGTCATCGTGAAGACCTGTGTGAAATGATTCAAGATGGAAGAAAAATAGACTTCGAAGTTATTTCTGTAACACTGCCTCTCAGTTGTGCTTAGTGCTGCTCAGCCCATCCATGTCCAGGAACCTGGTGGTCAGAGCAGCTTTGCAAGGCTAATAAAAAAAGCGATCAATTTTTACTCCTCCTAAAGGACAACGAAAAGCACGTATGCCCCAAAACCAAGATTAAAATAGAGTAGACAGTATGAGGGTTTTACTAGGTCATAAATGTGTGATTCATTATAACCTGGCTTGTGTGATATGACCGAGCTCACCTATATGTTTGTTGCACTCTCATTCCCAGTGAACTCACTGCACCATGTAATGTTAAACTGCTAGACACACTAATGAAGAGAAGCTTGAGGAACATACGGGTACATTGCTCCCTATCTGTCAGAAAACTGCCTAGGGAAATGAGGTCAGCTATCTGCTCAGAAATTGTGCTTGAGCATGAGGGAGCCTAGATTTGTTTCTGTAAATTACAGGGGTTTTGGCCTTGCTTCCACCGAAAGTAAAGGAAAATTCCTTATGCACTTTCATTAGAGTCAGCAGCTTTCACAGAATCACAGAATCACAGAATCACAGAATGTTAGGGATTGGAAGGGACCTCAAAGGATCATCTAGTCCAATCCCCCTGCCGAAGCAGGACACCTAGGTGAGGTTACACAGGAAGGCGTCCAGGCGGGTTTTGAATGTCTCCAGAGAAGGAGACTCCACGACCTCCCTGGGCAGCCTGTTCCAGTGTTCCGTCACCCTCACTGAGAAGAAGTTTCTTCTCANGGACTTGTTATTTGAGCTGAATACTGAAGTTTCTTTTAACTGTACGTAGTGTTCAGTTGTGTGGTGGTAAAGGAAAAACTGAAAAACTCACCTCTTTGGTTTTGCCTGAATTTTTCTTCCACTGCCTTGCATTTACCCTTGATTATCCTTACTGCCAAAATCATATGATCCAGTGGAGAGATATTATCTGATATAGACAGATGTTATCAGGAATAAAGAAAAAGGACTTTCCTTTAGTTGTTTAGAGGGACTGGTAAGGTTTTATGCTCAGAGTTACGGTATCATCTTGAATTTCTTATTCTGGAGATTTTATTTTCTGCTTGAGTAGATTTGAACTGCCTTTTAGTAACACAGGGGAGAATGTCCTCCTAGCTATGGCTGTTGTCTCTGCTGGACCACTCTTTTTGTACATGGAGTGATTTTAGCTCATTTTAAGCTGGGGATAAAAATAAATACCTGTTGAAAAAGCCCCTATGCTTATGTCCATTTGGAACCAGAATATCCTGGACCTGCTCTCTCCTGTGCAATGTGCTAAAAGACTTGCAATTTGCTTGCCTTTCTAACTCCTACAAAGATAAGAAAGAAATAAAGTCTGTTGTTTTACATAAAATTCAATAGGTTAGGTTAGGGAGAGTTTTCCAGCACATACAAATGGAAGAGGCCATTTAGGGAATGCCCTTCCACCTAAAAGCCTTTAGTGAGAAGTTCCTAAAAATTGCTACAGAATCTAGATGACTAATTACTGAGGTTGTTTGAGGACTTAACCACAACACAATACAAACTCGTAAAGTCTGCCGGGTCTATGAACTAATCATCATACAAGGAAGAAACTGTTTTCCATTTCCCCTGCTTAGCTTTTTCAAGTAGTCTGCCACTGAACTGTGCACTCGCCTGGAAAGCTGGGACTCTTCCATCTCTCATGTCTAAAGCCTTGCTGTCCAGCTCTGGATTTGGGTGGAGAACGAAGTCTCTCATTCTGGAGCCACTCATTGACGGCTGGAAGACATTAGAGCTGTTGACATCTGTAAAGAATTTCAGAAATTACGAGGGTATATAGTGATGAGCAACACAGAGGCCACATCAGACCAGAGCTTCATGGTCACCCAGGAGTTGTGTAATTGAAGAAAATACATGGATTCTTTCCAGAAGACGTCAAATCTAGTCCATCTGCACTGAAGCAGGGCTGATGTGTACTGTGTTCAGGCATCCATTCAAGCAAAAACTCAGTCAGATTTTCCATTTTACAGCTCTGTCTGATGTGTAATTCTGCCTTTACTCTGATGGGCTTCTTTACATGTGTATAGCAGCACATTTCTCCTCGATGTCTTTAACAAGGACAGACTTAAATCCACCTATTAAATCCCACCTTCCTTGCATGGATTCTTTTATTATTGTATTTGCATTCCTCCACAGCATTCTCCTGCATTTGACTTTGTCCTCTTCCCTAGGCAGGTGGGAGAGCTAATTAATTAATGCCCTTATTGTTGCGAGTAGCTCAACATGTAGTTGAAAGTGAGGGCCATTACAGGTACTCAGATGAGGTATTGTAGGGACTGCGTGGAAAATGCTTAATCAGAAGCCTGGGACCTCATAGGTTTCAGGCAACAACAGTTTCATCCTTGGGTCCTGCTGTTCCATCCTCTGCAGGAGTTACTCACTGGATGTCTGATCCCCCACGGTGACCATAGGGGGATTCTCTGTTCTGGATTTGCAGAAGCCTGTGCTGTTTTGCAGCATAACGGAAGGCTTTTTGTATGCTGAGCTGCTACGCTTCGTACCATATTTTGATTGCATCTCATTTCTTTCCTGCCCCTGCCCCATGCACTGATATGTTGATTGCAAAGCTACCATTGCAGCTTTCCTGGTGGTTTACATCTGTGTAAATGAGGCACAAAATCCCAGCAAAACAGGCTGCCATGAATTTGTCCATGTCTGATGAACACATTGATGGCCATAGGTAACCAAGGCAGAGGAGAACAGTGAAGGAGACTGGAGAAAGCTCACAGAGGCTGATGTTCCACAGGTGTTAATTGTGATGTCATGCATTGATTGTAGAGAAAATTATGTTTCCTCTTTCTATCATTATATTATAGTAAACTGTTTCCACCTCTCCCTCCATGCTTCTTGCATTTTTGTAAGATGTTCTTCTTCGCCATAGGTCCTCTTCTTGTACATAAAAGGCATCAACTAGAAATTAAATTCCTTTTTTTCTTCAAAGAGTGAACTAGAAATATGACCACCTGCAAAACCATCCATTTTTTTGAGGGCAGGGATTACAATCATACTTGCCTGTCTTTCTACATTTGAGGTTTTTTTACACACTGTCATGAATAGGACTTGCACAAACATGGAAAACTGACTAACTAAAGAGTAAGGAAACTTAAACTATCAAGAGAGCTGTCAAACATAGAGAGTAAGTGCGGAGGAGCAGAAATTTTCTTCTAATCTCTTTCAGCTATTGTAAACACATCTCACTTGCAACAGCACATCTTATCAACAGATGTTGGCTGTTCTTGTCTCTAATTGCTGCTGTCACTTTAGCTTCTAGCAGTTCCTACTGCTACGGCTCAGTCATTAAAAGGACACTTCTCCACTAAGTTCTTATTGTTCTGTTATCCTGCCACCCCCTTGTTGGGGGGTGTGTGTGTGAGGGGTGTGGGTATGTTGGGGGGGATGTGTGTGTCTGTGTGTCTGTGTCTGTGTGTCTGTGTGTGCATTCCCTGCAGCTCTCCCTCCCTGCTGCCGTGCTTGCACAGCGGTGCGGGTGAGTGTGAGTGGGTGGTGGTGTAATCCCTCCGTGCTCGGACCGCACCGCTGACTCGAGGGATGAAAACTGTCGTCTCCCATATGGTCCCAATCCTGGGAGGCCGCAGGAGAACGGCGGGGCAGGTGCTACTTAAAGAAAGCTCTTTGCATGCTCAGGCAGGATCCCCTTTTTATCCTGCATGAACAGCAGCAAAGTATTTTTCTCCACACCATCCTTTCAATTCCTGCCTCTTTGCTGCTTTTCTTTTCCTACCCCCACCACTGCCTTTTCTTGCTCCCATGGGACTGGCAGAATCTCAGAGGAAATAAGTAAAGCTTTCCTAATATAGAAGATCATGTTCTCTGAAACCACTTCTCATTCTGTTAATGGAGTTCTGGAAATGTTTCAGTTCTCTCCCTACACTAATACTTTATTCTTTTCCTCTGATAGCTGTCCAAGCACGAGTGTCATCAGTTTTCTCAGCTTTATTAGCTTGTTTTGCAAAGAAATGCACAGGCAGTCTAACGAAATAATAATAAAAAATTGGCTGGAGAGTTTTATAGCTATGTAGTCTCTTTTAAAAAATAAATATGCATCTAGAGACATCTTTCTGAGGCCATTCCTTCACTGGGGTTTTACACTTCACAAATATATGTGCTCCACATACAAATATCAATGGAAGATAACACAGGATGCTTCATAGATTTACACACATCCTTCCTCTCTTACCCTGATACATGTTCGGTCCAGGGCTCTTCCTTCAGAGCCTTTCCACCTTTGTAGATGCGACATCACTGCTGAATATTTGCAAATCCACTCTTGAAATTTTATATAACAAAAGCATGAAGAGCCTGTAAATCCTCCGTGTGGCAGGGAGTGCTTTTTCTGTGCCTCCCTCCCCCACAGTTACACTTGTTCTGGGGAAAAGCAAGGGAAGCACAGAGCAGCAGACGTGGAAACACTCTTGTTCGGCAATGAGAATAGGGTTTTCCACCAGGGAGAAGATGTGGGTTAGTACCGGGGAACAGGTGGATCTGCCGTGCCCAGCACTGGTTCTGCAGGGGTGCAGCAGAGATGGAGGGAAGCTCAGGTACCCCTCCTGACCCCTCAGAACCCCAGCTTCAAGATGGGAGAGAGGGGGTTGAGCAGGGAGCCTTCCACCCTCAAAATAGAAATTGTGGGGAGGAAGAATGTGCCAAGGAGGAATGCTTGGGAGGGTGGGAAGTAAGTGGGAAAAGAAGTTCTTCAGAAAAGTGGCATCCGAGGAGGGTATGACTGAACGCAGGAATTATGGGTGGCCAATAATAGGAGAAATGCTTGCAGTCACCCTCAGAGAGAACTGGTTATACGGAGCATATGAAGCAGGCTCGCTAAGTGCATGCTTGAAACACTCCACCTGCATTTTGGAGGCATCCATAACCACCAGCTACCTGCCTTGTGCCTAATTGCAGTTGCCCAGGGCATGCTTCCTGCCTCTCCTTTTCCAGACACAACACAGGCAAAAATAGGAACCGATTGAGATAAGCACCATGCAAAACATGCACAATTGCTGGCAGGTAGTGCCCTGTCTAAACAGCTTCTCGCAAATGCACAGGAGGTGGGATAGGAAAAGATTCGTCTGGTATGGGCTTCCATCTCACACAACCTCTTCCAGCAAAGACTAACAAGTGACCCAGGACCAGGACATGCAGAGTTTCCAGGCAGGGTGTAGCACCTGGTGTTGTGAGTATCCTGTCCCTTCATGGCCCACGAGGATGTCAACCAGACAGTTGCTTATCTGCGGTAGGGTCTACCCAAAACTGAAAGTGAGGGCAAGAAAAACAAACTGGATCCCTGCTAGCTCCACTCGGTTGTATGAAGTCTAGTTTGGGAGTCGAATTGGTCTTGTTTAAGGCTAGCTATGCTAGCCTCGGAAATTTGAAGTGTGGATTTGGTGATGCACAGAGTGCAGAGACAGGAAAAATCTGAGCCAGGAAAGTGTGCTCTCCAGCAGGAACACAGAATTAAGGTGCTACTTTTATGCTGCATTTTTATTAGTGGCATCTCAAAAATATCACTTACAGCATGCCTTTTTCACTTCTCCCACAGAAGCATGAAAATTAACATCAGATACCAAAATTTTCTATTGCTCTGGAGGAAATGTTGTTGAGAGTTGTTTATACATTACTTGTCTCATTTGCCTTTTTTTTTTCACTTTATCTAAGTCCAGTTGTAATGAAATTCTTGGGTGGTTTTGGTTTTGTTTGTTTGGTTGGTTTTTTGGTTGTTGTTTCTTTTTATAATTTTAAGGCATAATTTAATTATTTCTCACCTCCCAGAGTTTAAGACACACACACATACCTCAACAAACAAAACACAAGACCCTTCATGCAGAATCATTTCCCATCAAATTTCACATTGGGCATGATACGCCAGCTCAGGTAAAGTACAGAAGCGAAAGCCACATGCTCTGGCACACAGCTCCCAGGTGCAGACAGCAAGCTTGCACCCTGGAAGGCTTGAGAATATCTTCACTGATTGGGTTCTTCCACACGCAGAATAACTCTGCTGCTCATGGAGGTGACGTGAGGTCACATTTGGAGGTTGCAATTCATTCCCTACCTGTCCTTCATGCCAAGGGAGCGGTGTTTGAGCTCATGCCTCCTTCTGGCTGCTGCTGTGCCACCTGGAGAGGTCAGAAAGGGCCTGCTCCCACCATCTCTCACCTTACCTTTCCCCCCAGCGCCTCTCTTTCCAATGCAAATGGGCTAAGGAGACATTGCAACTGCACATCCAGGTGCACACACCTCTGCAGCTAGCATGGGAGGAGAAGGCACAGCCAAGTCCTGAGCTTTTGTAGCCCTTTCCCTGCTCACCAGAAGCCCAGGCCACCACACTTTCCTGTCTTCACCCAGTCCGTAGCTGCACAGAAGCAACTTTTACCCCAGGCTGAAGTGCTACCACTTACAGGTAGCTTATGCAATCCCATACGTGAGTTAGATCTGCTTCAAGCAGGAACCGAATCAGAGTGAAGGTCAGTTCCTGTGAAAATATCCTATGCTGCTGCTTGGTCTATCATCCAAATTACTCAAGGTCAGTTTTTATTTAATCATGCTTCCTTCTATGATTTTTTCCCTTCTGTATTAAAAAAAACCAATTAGATAACGAAGCCTATGCAACTTGTTTTCTTGGATTATTTCTCAGCTTTTTCCTAAATTGTCACTGCCCCTTTGGACTTTGGCAGTGGACTGGGTGCCAGGTTTCCACAGAGATGCAAAACAAATTTCATGCAATAAAATATCATCTCTACATAACTTAAGCCCCAAATGTACATGGTGACAGTTTTATGTTTGAATAATATGAAAATCCAAGATATTGGATGTGAGCATAATTTAGGATCGAGAGCTGCAAATATTTCTGTGCCCTGGAATCCAGTTAAAATGCACTGTTGTACAGGCTGTGTTTTGGTGGTGAAGTATTGCTTGCTTCTGATTGCTGCAGGGTAAGAGCTTTATTTTCCTAAGTCATGATTTAGTGTTTTTCACTCCCTGTGAAGTATAACTAATAATGCCCTCTATGTGAGCTCTGGTAGCTGTGGAGACAAGGGGGACATGGCTGCAGCAGGGAGAGGGAAAGCAAGGGAGAACAGAAGAGGGGAAAAAAGGGACGTCTGCAACGGGTAAACACATCCACAACTTGCCTTCTTGAAGAGCTGAAGGCTGGATATTGGGCCAAAACCCCAATTAGATTGTGGCAGTGGAGCTGCACTGATTTTGAAGGAGCTGAGCCAGTCTGAACCAGCTGAGAAGTTGGCCTGCACTCTCACATTTGGTGCCCAAACTGGTTTGAAACTGTACTCCTCACGTACCATGGAGGGGCTTGTAGGAATAATGTTTGCTTTGGCATGGAAGTAGGTTAGTGTAGACCTAGCAGGTCCTGCAGTGAAAGGCTCCTTTCTGCTCTGAGCGATGGTAACTTCCAAAAAGAGAGCAAATTCATCCGGAGATATGGCTTAACCCACATCCCTCTTTAATTCAGAGGTCCCTGTGCAGTGCAGACCTCAAGGCAAATCCATGTGGATACTTTTGTCCCTGTTTTCATCCCTGGATGTCCTGTATTTCCCTGCAGGACACAGATCTTGTGGCATTTTCCCTGGATACCTGTTCCAGACTCCCACTTTAGGTAGCCATGAGCAGAGAGTCCGTGTCAGGAGTTGATGAACTTTGATGTGTTTGCAGTGCCTCTTTCCACAGCCGTGGCTCTGGGTTAGGGAAAAGGAGCTGCTGAATTTCTCCATTTTCATTTCGCCATGCAGAAAGCCCTTAAGAGGAGATCTGTGGGTCTGTGCTAAGATTTCCCATTTCTGGCATGCTTTCTGAAACCTGTTTTCTTCCCTCCTGTCCTCTTCTCTTTTCCCGTAATACCTGATCTGGCTCTGGCTGGTTAGAAAGATTATCTTCTCCCAGCAAGTGAACCTAAGAAGTAGCTGCGAGGAAAAATGTGGAGGTAGATAAGAGGCTTCTCTCACCGCGGTCAGCCCAGTGCAAAATCTTTCAAGCAGTGCAGGAAGGCCCGAATGACTGAGGGATGCAGCAGAGCTAACATCTCAGGATCCAGGCCACGAAGGCCGCCTTCTTTCAAAGGGGTGGCTAACGGGGAGAGGACAGATGGACAGGGAATGGTGCCTGCTTTATTTTCTGATATAATAACCAGAGGATATAAGAAAATAATAGTAGGCAACAGGTTTAAAATAGACAGAGATACCGTGTTATGCAACTCATAAGAAGAAGTTCCACGGTTTAACCACAGAATTTCAGGAAGACCAAAAAATTGCGTGGGTTCAAAAAGTGATTGGCAAGTACGTTAAACTAAAAGACAATAACTCTGATGCAAGGAATCCCTGAGGCACAAAACCTGGAGAACAGGGAACTACTGAAGGAAATACCACTTTGTGTTTGCGCTGCTGCTATGGTCTCCCATAAGCGTCTACATACTGGCCATGTTCACAGGTAGGACACAGGGCTGGTGGACCTTGGTCTGATCCAGTACCACCACTGGTATGTTCAAAGGCTCAGTCGTACAGGTGCTACATGCCACCAGACCTTCAGCACTGTTCTCTCGAAGGACTCTGAAAATAGCAGGCTAGTTCAACTTTCTAACAAGACCAAATACTCCACAGAATTAGCAATTCCAGCTTCTCTGTTCAGAAACTCTGGAAGCGTTTTCCTTCCAGGTAGAGGAAAATGAATGCCCATGATCAATACTGACTGTACACATCAATGAAAATGCATCTAGTTGATGCATATTTACTACAAGAGAATCCTTACACAGACTCAGTTCAATGGTAAAATGGATTTGCTGCCGATCCTAGAGAGATATGCAAATCATTCCTTCTTCACTTCATCTGGGTTCATGGTGGCTGATATTCCTCACCTGACTACAGCCATGGAAAAACATCACAGGTGAGAAAAATACGGCATTTTGAAAACCGGCACGGGATGGATTTTGTGTGGCAGAACTCCAAATGCATTATTTTCCCATTAGCAATTCAGAAGAGTAGTGTTGGTATGGATGAAGGACACACGCTTGCTGTGTTCAGGAATGTATGCTGATCCCTGAATGACTGTACTGTTTACTTCTGATGGCATATTAGCTCTCTTCTAACATTATTACAACAGAAATCCCAGAAATCCCGATGCAGAACATGTGCCCATTGTCTTGTGGAGGCATACCAAGCTGCTGCAGTACCTTGGGTTTGTTGCAGGCCAGTAAACGGTAATCCCATATCGACTGATATTTGGCAATATGTTAAACATGGCAACTTGAGCAAGACTCTGGGCTCTCAGTTAGAAATGCCAAAGGAGTTGCTTTATTCAGGTTAGCTGTTACGTCCCAGCACACCACACCATGATACTGAAATGGTGCTATTCAGGCTTCTCAGGATCTTAGAATGTAAGTAATATTTACCATTTAAAGACCATGCTAGTGATGTGTCTGTTTTTTTGGTAGTTAGCAAAACCTCTGTATTTCTGCTTTACGAGTATCTAGGATTAATTTTTAACAAATGCAGAGCAGACGCCACAGCTTACTACTTAAAATTTCTTCTAAATTATAGAATATGTGTCATAATGTCAAGTCTGCTTGTTAGGAATAATTGGAAATATCTCACTGCTATCTGTCTGGAATAAACGTCTTATGCTCTGAATGCCCTGGTGTCAGCTAAGGAATATATTAATATTGAACATGTGAATTTATTAATTCCCTGCTGAATGAGGATTTATGGCCTGATAGCACTTAGCAGTGGAACAGATCATTCATCACAACAAACTGACTATGAGCATTTGTAGGAAAATGGGACAGCATACACAAATTCTAGATCCTGTCACCTTTCCTCACATCAAACCCTCCCTCGGTGAGTGACTGTAACACCTCCTGCCTTCCAGAGCTACTCCAAGCGCAGGGATTGCTCAGTGGAGGAGCAGTAGCATATTTACGAACCGGGGGCCAAGGAGTGTTTCTACCACTCCCCAAATTCTCTTACTTCAGGTCTCTGGTTCTGACTATATAATATAAAACAGAAGCCATATCAATCCCAATTCAGCATATTTGAATTGGCAAAGGTTCTGTGGTGCGTGAACTATGAGATGTTGCTTTAGGTTTTGGCAGGACCTACCTAATGGTTCCTGAAGCTAACGGATATGAGGAAGGAAAACATTTCAGTGGATTTTATGTGATTGATTTCAATGGGATCTTTAGAGATTCAGTTCACACTACTTGCAAATTCACACTACTGCATGAAGAAACATCAGACACATAGGAAAAACGTACGACTGAATTAATGTATTTATTTAGTGGGTCTCAGTTTGGTGTTGAGGTCTGTTTAATTAAACTACATTTTCTCCCTTCATCCTTTTTTCTGGTTATTAATAATTGTTTGTCACACACAGAATCACAGAATGGTTGTGGTTGGAAGGGACCTCTGGAGATCATCTAGTCCAACCCACCTGCTAAAGCAGGTTCACCC